>VWZV01003266.1:1029745-1287410 GCA_013397155.1 Irena cyanogastra | reverse complement strand
AAAAAAGAAGTGATTCTGTGTATTTACTGCACATCAAATACAGTATTTCTTAGCCTAAAGAGTGCATTTGACAGGAAGTAAACAGAAAGGTAATTTGATGATTGTACTGATCAGGGCTAAAAACTGAGAAAATTCACTTATGCTGTGCATGAAGCCATGGCAAGCAGATCACTGCATCGTCCTGCTGACACCACGATGACTGTAAGCCTAAATTCCATGTCATTAGAAACAGAGCACACCCCACCAATAGTGCTGAGAATTGACAGAGGATATTAATTTTGTCACAGGTTTCCTAGAGTAGGTCTGCAAAGCTAGAGGCCCTGACAACTGAAAGCCTTCAGAAAAGCAAAGGTTTCTTCATGTGCTGGCCCACAGGCTTTCAGGACTGTCACTTTTACTCAATAATATTGTTATTTTACAGAATTAATGCAAACAAAGCAATATCACCAACAGCTAACAGCGCTGCTGTCACTCTTTTTTGATAACATTTCTACAAAGGGAACACAAATACACCTTTTGGGGTTTGGTTTTTTCTAAAGAATATCATTCCAACGTTTCCAAAACGTGAAAAATGAGACACAATTATTACATATGAAATTGCAGAGATAATAGAAACAATATCTAGAACTGAAACATAAGAACTGTGACTATGCAGAGTTCTTTCACACAATTGCTCAGATGACTCTGATCCAGGCTCTGTGAACACTTGTTCCCCGATAACCACGTGTTTTAACGTGTATCACAGGACAGAAGAAGCCAGTAAAATTTCTTACACTGATAATCTGTCTGGCAGCATGGACTGACAATTTTAACAAGATAATAATAGCAAATATTTCACCTTCAACAATGGCAGGAGTGCTGGGAGCAAAGGGACAGTGCCAATCCGGTCTGCCTCACTAAACCAGAGGGGCACAGATTGTGATAGTTGTATATGGTTGGCACTTAGGTTTTCTTGTTGTTAGTGCTGGTTATTTGTTTTTAAGAGCAACATGGCTATTTCATTTATCTCATGAAAAATGGTACAGCAAAAGGAACAGCATTATTTGGTTTGCCTCTAAATTACAAGCAGTAGTTTAGGCAACAACCTCAATTAAAACAGGAGATGGGAGGGAAAAATATTTTCTTCCACAATTAAAATGGACTAAACACAAAGGAAAGGATAATCATTCTCAAAACCCACAGTGAAAAAGGTTTTCAGTGTCTATGTAAATGATGCACTAAAAAAAAGAGTGAGTGCCAGCAGCAGAGACCTTGCAGAGACAGCACTGAGCAGTGAGCAAAGCCCAGGAACGACTCCATCATGGATGAGAAGCTCATCCTGTGTTCCTCGTCTTGTCCAAGTTTTATTTCCAACTCTTAACTGTGCTATCCATTTTTTGATGAATTACGAGGATGCTATGGTATGAAACTTAACACAGATGCAAACATCACCTCTTTGGAACTTAGTGAGAAACAAAATATATTTGTTCCCATTTATTTCTAAGCATTAATAACAGGTAATTACTAAAGGGACCAGAAGAGGCTCCAAAACACCACTCTGACCTGCAACTCACTAACGTGGACTGAACAGAATTAAGATTTAGTTCTTCCAGACCCCAGAGAAGGTGTTTTTCCCCTTTGGCCACTTTGCTGGGGGATGGTTGCACAGAGGAGCAGTCTCCTTTTTCAAAAACATATCCAGCAAAATGACTGACATGTTGTTCAAGCTCTCCCTAATCCCTTGCTGAGTGAGAAAATCACATGCCAAGGGAATTTATTAGCATGCAGAAAAAAAGAAGGATTCATTATTTTTTGTTGTTCTGTTAACAATGCATACATTATTTCCACAATACCTGAATTATGGGTAATTGTTCTGCCTCTCTGAGACTTAACAGTCCTGAGATGATTGACACACAATGTGCCCTGTTTTACCTTTATGACCATAAGAAAACTCAATGTATCTCCTTCTTGAATCTCAAAATCCTGATTTGGAAGGCTGAAACAAGACCACTTTCCTCACAGAAGTATTTTTTTTCCTCTCTAGAAAACAGGTACTTTGTCAAAATGCAATTTCTGAAGTTCCTTTGAATTCCATTTTCTAATCAGTTCCTGTTCCTCAGTTTTCACTCCCAGAGAGTTAGCAACCAAACCTCAAAAAAACCATAGAAAGCTAGCAATCAAAATCAGCAATGGCCTCCTGATTCACTTTTAATGTCTTATACTTCCTAGTTAATGAAAATATAGGTCTGTAGAAAATAAATAACAACTCAGGCTTCAGCAGCTTCAGACTTCAGCAGCTGAAGGATGAGTGCACAGAAGCCAAAGCTGCAGACACATTACTGTGAAGTTGGTTTGCAGAAGGTAGAAAAAAGAAGGATTAGTTTCTCCTGTTTCCTCCTAATTTGGTCTTTTCTGTATTCAACAAAATTAAACTCCTATAAAGGTCTGGTGCACAGAAAATGGTAGTTTTTAATCTGGGGCTATAAATGATGCAGAGTATACAAAATGTAATAAAAATTTCCCTGCCCTTTGATCCACTTGATTATTTAGGAAAACAGTAGAATTAAACCAGAGCTTTTTAAAGATGCTGTTTGACTGAAAAATCTCTTCACAATTTATTTCTACCACCCCTACTTTTGATGAATCTTCTAGTTATAATTGAAAGCAAAGGAAAAATAGCATGACAAAAGTAAGCAGCTTAAGAAAAGGAGAATGGAAGAGTGAGGGAATGAAGAAAGTTTGTCAGCAAGAGAGCTCACGTTATAAATGCTAATACAAACTCCATCTTGCACAACTAAGAAGCAAATCTTACTATTCTAAGATCACATTAGGAAGCACAAAGTCTAGAAACCTAATATAGGAACTCAAAAGCTGATCAGCTCTGAATAGAAAAAAAAAAATCACCATTTAATCCTTACTCTATTCTTTTAGAAAAAGCACCTCTTCAAAAAAGGGTTTAGATTTTGGCAAGATGAACACATATCTCTAGATCCATCTAGCACAGCTGGGTAGAGCTGTAATTTAAGTAGGTCAGCTTGCATTCCAGGCACATATGTAAGCTTTTATAACAAATTTACTATATGAAATACAGTGATCTAACATGGAGATGGATTTTCAAGGCAACGAAGACTTGAATGCTGAAATATTTCCTACCCTAGAAAATACAGAAGAGCCAGGAAGAATCTCATGAGTGAATCTTCAATCACTAAAGATTGTTACAACAGGAAAGCTGTAAAACACATATAAATGTATATATAAAGATATATATCTGTATGTATCCTACAGAGAAGCAATACTTGCTGCAAAGGACCTCAGTGAGTGGGACTGCCCTGTACAGCAGGACAGGCAGCTCCTGCAACCCAGACATCCCATCAAGCAGAGCCTGAATCCATCCAGAACTGAGCAAAGCAACCAAACTCTGCCCTGACACATCATCCACCAGGCTAAACAGGGTCTCTGACAAATACTTTTGGTCACACCTCTGGACAAATGAGGGCACAAACTGACTAGAAAAGCCTCTGAGCTGATATTCCCACAGCCATTTATTACTTTTCTAGCCAGCAGACTTGCTGCCCTCTTGTGCCAGGTGTGGCTGGCTCCTGAAGCTCCAGTAAGCCACTCCCTTCACTAGTCCCACTGATGCCTTTGCTCTGATTCTAAAATTAAGAGCCAGACATGGTTAAGGGACAAAGGGTTTTTACCTGGGTGTTTAATAAGGATTTTTATGGTGCAACAATTCGCCAAGGTGGAATGCACCCAAATGCACACGTGGTAGATCACAGATACAATTTTATAGGTCTTGCAAATCAGCTCATCTAACAAAGATGCCCTAATGAATGAATAGTGTGACATCTCCCTGTCCCAAAGTACTCTCTCCTGGATGGGTTTAATCCTAGTTTACAGGATGGGTTTTAGAGGGGACCTTGGTTTTTTAAGATAGTATAAGGTGTTCCTCTCCAGCTGTGAGGTCTTTGGGATGTTTGGTCTTCTGGCCTAACAGAATACCAGGACTATGCTAAAATATCAGATTTAAGGAATTACAAGTACGCATGCTAAGGGTTCTGAGAATACATAAGAGGTATATGTAAAAGAAAAGGCAAAAAATCATCATGGCATCACCACAGTAGGAAGGTATCCAGCACTTCCTGCTCCTTCTCTATTTCCTGCTAACCAAAAAAGGTTAATCACACACAGGGGAACCAGAAGCTTTCCTTGCTGCTGGCAGGCTGTGAGGTGAGCACAGGCTCCCTGACCCAGCTGCTCTGTGCAGGGCACACGTCCAGCTCAGCACATCCCTCCTCTCCAGTGACAGCCTGGCACATCACACCTGCTCACAGCAGACAGAGCCCAGCTCCTTAGGCTGCAGCCAAGCACTCTGCATTTGTTTTTAACAACTGGCCTGCAAAATCAGCTGGGCAGGCACTGGGACTACACAAAGCTAGGCTGAGGTTCTGGCCCAGCACAATCTCCACATCTGACTTGTGCTCCAGACTGAATAAATTCCTCCTTTTTTCCAAACTAGCTGTTAGATCAATTATTTACCATAAGTAACTCCCCACACAAAGCCTTTCTAGCGTGGAATAACACTCTTCATTGTTGTTTGCATCTCTGAATCAGCTTTGCAGTACTGCTAAAAAACAGAAGGAGCTCTATTTTTCCAGAGAGAGTAAAGGCAGCAAAATCTTATTCTCCCCATCTGAGAGAAAAAGACAAATTATTTTTAGATGAGCACTGTTTTCCATTTCTCCTCAAATCCACAATAAAGTTTTATTTGTCCCAATTCGAGTTGCAGTGCTGTACTCTTAGAAAACACAGCTGTTGGCTTGGTATTTATTTGTATGCAGTTATTGCATTGCTTTCTATATTTCCACACCATTTTCTTAAATATAGAAGCAACACAGGAAATTAGATCTAAAATGCATCAGCCATGACCCTTTTTTCCTGTTGTATCATATGCTTTAATCAATAAATTGTCTCCATAGCTCAAATGGACAGGATATTATGTAACACAAAACAACACAGAAGCCAAAATTAAGGATGGGAAGTTAATTTTGTGTCTATAATTAAGAAAACAAATCAGAATCTCACTTTCATACAGTGCTCATGGTACACACGAAAAAAGTAAAATCCTTTAATTCTTGTCTGCTCTTGTCTGTTTCTGTGTTTCAGTTCCATAAGAAACAAAACAGTCCAACAGAAATTACTACAATATGGGTCAGTAAAAGAAGATTAAAATCCATGCAAAAGTAAGTTGAAAGTGTCAAAACTGGCTGATTTAAAGCATCACAGTGTAAGTTTCCTTAACCAACATTTCAATGTATCCAATGTTTTAACACATCAGTAATACTGAAATTTCCTAAGAAAGCAGCAGGCATTTCAACAGATTGCTGAAAGCATTTAATATACTCCACTAACACTCCTTACTAAAGCTGGACAGCAATGACTTGAAGTTTAAAATTATTCCATTCAAACTGCAAATTAAAGAACATTTCTGGTAACACTACAGAAGTTGGCCATGCTTTTTTCAACAGAAATGCACTGTACAGACAGAATAATACAAACTGCACACAGTTAAAAAAAACCCCAAACTTATTGTCTTGGTTCAATTATAAGTATTTTTAAGATATTTTGCTATCTTACAATCTCCTATAGGGGAGTGAGCAGCCAGTAATTCGAACACCTTGGACATGAACACAGACTCATCTTAAAATTTTAATTTTTTCCTTCATTGATACAGCAGATCAAAGCAGAACTTCGAGGCTTTGGGTCCAACGTTTCTGTACCACCAGTGCAGTTGCAGCTCCCTCAATGCTAGTGGTTAAATTTGGGTTAATACAATTTTATCCACAGACAATTACACGTGCAGATGATGAGAAAGAGGAATCTTGCCCCAGACCAAGGTTGCCCTAAAGAATACAAGTTACCAGCCCAGAGCATTTACCCAAACTTTCCCATGAATCATCATGAACTACGAAACATTTCTCAGTACCCTGTAGCAAACTCAGGGCTTGTAATACAAGTATAAACCATTAAAAAGATAAATAGTAAGTCACACACTACAGCTTACAAGAGAAGGAAGGAGAAAGACCATTTAGTTAATGACATTGGCCTCAAGGCTTTGGCTATCCAAACTGAAACTTTTCAAACCTTTCACCTGATTTTTCTGAGGATCTCCAGTTACAAGGAAGCAGTTCCACACTGCTGGCTGCTGCTGTCTGGCCTCTGTGTTGGATTGGGGACAGAAAGAGAGAATGGATTGTGCAGGAAAAAAAAAAGTGAGATGAAAACACTGATAAAAATCAGATTATTATTCCAAGCCTGATAATTACAAAGCCTGCCGTAAATTTAATGGATTTCTTTGCAAATTCCATCAATACATTTCCATGCAAACACTGGTTTTTTGACAGCTGGTCAGGTTTCACACTATGCCAAAATGCTCTACAGTTTCAGCCACAAGAACAACATTAAAAAAAAGCTTGAACTCAACAAAAAAAATGGGAAGCAACCAACTGGCAAATGACAATTGCTCTTACTAGTAAGAGAGAGGTGTTTGATTTTTTTGTTTAAGAATCCCCAAGATGGTAAAATTGTAGATATACACACACTTAAGCCTCACTTCTGCCTGGTGTAAGAAATGGGCACAAAATTGCCAGGTAGGTCTTTTGCCCAACAGTTCAAAACAAGAACACCCTGTTTCCTACAGCTTTGACCTCATCACTAGGCACCAAAGTTGTTTCTGAGAAACAGAAGAGCAAAGAAAATTACTGTCTCTTGAAATGTTCAAAATACATTGGATTATGCAGCCTCTGCAAGCCAGTTGCACCTTTTTCCTTGATAATTATCTCCATATTAAAGAAAAATAGTTACTGGATCAAAATTCACTTGCTGACAACAATGTTCATGAGGTGATGTCCATGTACTTTCCCAAAAGTCTTCTAGGGAACACCAAATCAACACCACAGCCCTAAGGAACCATCAGCTACATATAACCCTTCTGCAGCACAGAGAGATCCACCCCTTGTGTGACACCTGTGTTCAAAATCCATTTGAATTGTCTAAGAACAACTCATACAAGGTCAAGTCTGTCAGAGTCCTCAGTGTGCTCTCAGCCTGACATTATTTCTGGGTAAGAAGGGAAACAAAGCAGATGTGTCACTTCAGAGCTGTGTTTAACCACAAAAAGGCTTCTTCTCAAGGCTGCAATTATAACACAAACCCCAGCTCATTACCTTTTAGCACTAATGATAATTTTCAGAGGCTCTCAGATTAAGAAAACAGAACTTTACATGGAATTATGTCTAAGAGCTCCCAGTTTTAGGCAAACCTCTTCCCAGACACAGCTCTCATCTTGAAAGCACAATAACTGCATGGGACAGGAAGCACACGTTTTCTTCCTTTAAGTAAAACTCTTGATTTCCTTCTACTCCTCTTCCGTTTCTTTTTAGAAGTGTGAAATACACAGAGACAAAACACGTAAGATACAAATCTAACCCAGCCACGATACATATTGAGGATGAAGTGTGCAAAACCCTCAGAAGTCTGTCCTCATGAGCTCAAGAGATGAGCCAGTGTCAACTCCTATGCAGTGACAAGGGACCTCAGCCCATCCTCCCAGGTTGCCAGGCAACTGTTCCTGTATCCTTGGCTTTATTCATCAGCCATTAAGCACCATCAGGCTCCCTTTCTTTTCTCCCTCACACAGGCTCCCACTCCAGGAGATGGATGAAGGGGAGGGGGAAATCAAACAATATGAATTTCTTTCCAAGCAGAAGCAACATTCTGAGTTTTAACAGCTCAGAGGTTTTAGCCAATTCACACAACTCAGATAATTGCTTTGTAGTGAAAGGTACAGCATGATTGCAAGGTATGGCTGTATTAGGAAGAGGGTTCTGTTAAAAGTTGACATTAATGGACATCTAATATTATTAGACAATGATGATCTCATGTTTTCAGTACTAAAGTGCCCTTTGAATTTGTAAAAACATAAAGCAACAGATGACAGTTTTTTTAAACCCAGAAGAATGGCATTCAACATGAGGAAATGCTATTCTAAACCATGCCAAGATAAATAAAAACCAATTGATCTCAGAAGCAGAACTGTGCGATCTTTAACTTATTCCAGGGAAACAAAGCAGCACTTCAACCACCAGAGGCACTGATCCAGTCCTTAGTATCAGTGCAAACACACCCCACCTCTGGAGCAGCTGTCTCTTCTCAAGCCCCAGGTTCAATTCCACTGGCAGGCACTAGCAGAGCAGTCCTGCAGCCCAAGCAGAGCTGGGCAGTGCAAATGAAGGAGGAGATTGCTCTGCTCCCAGCCCAGGCTGGAGCTCTCACTCAGCTCCTCACAGGGCAGCCCAAGTGTCCCCAGTGGCACAGGACAAGTGGCAGGGCCATGCTGGGGACAGAGGGGAGGACACAGCTCTTTCAGCTGAAGTCCACTCTTGCATCACCTTATGCTGCCATCAAATAACCAACACCCACTGAATCTGATTTGGTTCTAGAAGTACCTGACACTTAAGGGCAAATCCTGGGCCTTTAAACCACATACACAACTGAAAAACCCTTGAGGGTGAGTATTTCCAATTCATTGTGTGGGATGTGGGTCCATGGCTTGTGCCAGTACCACAACCCCAGAACTGGGAAATGAAGTGGCAGATGGTTTCTGTGATGTCTACATGCATTGGTTAAACTTGGGGCAAGTTTTGTTTGAAAATAAAGTTTTGTGGGTCCAGCAACCTCAGTGGTGCCTTCATCCACAGACACTGCAGGGCATGTAGCATCAAGAAGGTCCAAACACTGAGAATTACCCTTTCTGAGTGATTTCAATGAATGAACAAGACATGCTAAACATTCAAATGAGGTGCAACCATGATAGAGGACACTTAGTTGAGATTAAGGACACTTAGCTGTACTTACAGGTAACTGTTCATAAAGCTTCCTAAAAAATTCTTTTCTGCAATGATTTCACAAACAAAACAAGCTTGCCACAGCAAGTTAAACAATTCTGGAGGAGAAAGGCTAAAAATATGCAGTTAGAGGATACATTTTCCATATACATGAGAAATCAAAGCATATACATATATAATGAAAGCTGTAGAGTGCTGAAAATTAGTCTCTGGTTTGGCTCTTACTTTCCTGCAGATATTTAATTACCCCTTCATCATTTTCACTGCCTTGCTCCCTATACCAGGAGTATGGTACCATGAAAGGAAAATTAAGAGGAAGAAAAATGTGAATTACCACTCTACCAATTTTGTTTGCAACTGAGCTCCCGACATACAGAAGCTCAGAGCTGCAACCTGATTTTCAATTATTTATACTTTGTTGCCTTTTTAATTTCATATTTTCCATTCAATTAGAATGATCTCTCTTTCATATGCATATTCAATTTTCAGACAAAACCAGACAGTTACCAAGGCAGTATGTAAGACACATAAGCATTCATGCCACTGTCTGTCATTTCTTTTAATTACTGAAGCCATACTAAAATTACTGGCTTATGCTTACACTTTATTTTAGCTCAATTTTAAGTTTTGTAACTTAACTCCTTTAAAATACTTTATTTATTACAACATTTCTTCCAAGGTGAATAACAACTATGATGAGAAGAAGAGTCAGAAGAGGATTTTTTTCATTTACCTTAAAGCCAAGATGGAATCAGCTTTGTAGAGACTTTGTCACGAAGGCATATTTTCAATCTGGTCTCTACACTAATTCTCTGCAAAAGAGGAATACATCACATTTTATAATACCACTCATTGAAACAGAAAACTGATCATTTGCACTGATCAAATGTAAATATAAATAGATGCAAATTGTAAATATAAATAGAAGATGCATTTTCCTGACACAGCAGCAAAGTAGAACATATTTTGAAGCATGATGGCACTTAGGAAATATTTTTCTTACTTAGAGAAACAAAATATCTGCCTAAAATGTTAAAATCAATGTCCTTGTATCCAGAGCAAGGTCTGTTTCATGAAGCAGCTGAACTCCTCAGCAGGGAATTTGTGGTGGCCTTTGTTACCCATCAGTAAAGAGGAAGTGTTCTTATCACAAACAACAAACAACACTGATATTATGACCATTTCAATATTTCAGCTATGTCCCAGTAGTAACCTCATTATCACCCATATAAATCTCCCTCCTTCTTTAATGAAATTCAGTTGTCAGTGCACTCCTTCCTTAAGCAAAACAAGGTAGCTCTGTACATATTTAAACAGTCGCTGTGCATATCACTGAAGTTCAGTCCCAATCAAGGCTTATTATAAAGATTCCACAGATTGCTCCACTAATAAGCAAGCCTCCATTGCTGCACTCCATAAATTATAAAACAAAAGGGGAAAAGGACCAATAGCAACCAAGTTTTGTCATAACTTTCTGTAAACACAAACATATCAGTAAAGAAGTAATGGAAAAAAAAACCCAAAGAATAAAAGAGAAATGTACCATGACTGTTGAAGGACTGTGGCACGCAGTGCCATGGTCTGGTTCACCCAGTGGTGCTGGACCTCAGAGATCTTTTTCAACCTCACTGATTCTGTGACTTCTTTTCAATGTCCAGAATGCTGAACTCACCCAGCTCCTCCATTATTCCATTTTGTAGCACCACAACCAGTACTAATCCAAATAAACAACACACTGAACCAGCAGGAGTTCTATCTCCCAGACACTTGGCTTTAACATAAATTTTACCTATTTTACAGTTAAAGCAGGAATAGCAACGTTAGATTGGGATGCTCAGAACTTCATTCAGCCAAGTAAAACTAAGAGAAAAATATCAGTCCTAAAGAAAATTCATTTTGCCCTTCAAAAACCCAGTCCCCTCTTCACAAAGGCAGTTGACAATGAACAGCAGAAAAGCAGCAAAAATTTAAACTGAAGGATGGATTTACAGGGTTCCAAAAATCACATTTCCTTGACAATACAATAGTGTACTACTCTTCTGCAAAACAACACCTCTAGACTATACAGCCCCTGTAATCACATCTTACAGTCATGGTCTGACTGGGCAAGACAAAAGGAAGCTGAAAAAAACAACAAAAACCCCCAATCTTTTCCCTGATCCAGAAAAAAAAAAAACTTATTTGCTCACAGGTCTCAGATAAAAGCTTCACGTTACAACATTTTATCTTTCTTACAGTTTTACTGCTCCAAAGATGAACTATGAGATTAAATCCAACTTTCTATTAAGCTCTAGAGACAGTCACATGCCATGCAACTCATAAGACTTCAGAGTTTGGACACAGTAGTAGATACTGAATATATGAGGGAAGCATTTCAAAAAGGCATTAACACTAATAGGGCTTACATATGTGTATCAAGGGAAGAATAGCTGCTAAGTTATGACACTACTCAGTCCTGACCCAGAGGTACAGGAAGAAGCTCTCTGTATAATTCCACTGAATTCTGAGAGATTCTCCTAAATTCACTCACCTAGAAGATTGATTTTTTTTTTAAGCATCAACTGGAGAGAAAATGAAGGGAGGGAGGGAATAAAAAAGGTCAAATCATACACTAATCACTCAAACATGCTTGTGTTTTACCAGTTTGAAGAGCAAGTGCAGGGGCAAATTTAGCAGACACAGAATGGGGATTGTTTTGTTTATTTAGTTGAAAATCAGTGAGGAAAAAAACCTGCAGTGAACTATTCCAAAAAAACATGGACAGATTATAGTTTTCTCCTGTCTCTCACATTTGGACATGCAGAACATTTTAAGTTTTTTCTGCCACCATGACTAATAACTGCAGGCTCTCACACCCCTACACCTTCTAGATACACAGTTAAAAAGGACCAAAACAATTTGTTTGTTGACATAGTAACAAGAAGATTCAGGCAACTGAAAATAAAAGGTCATGTTTCAGTTCTACCAGCCAGAGCCATTTATTTTATTAGTGACCACCTTCCTTGGCAGTAATGACTATGTTCATCCATGCCACCTATATATAACATTTATGCAGCTAGCAAAGGTACAGATAATGATTCTGCAGTAATTTCAGTAGGGAAGCCTGAGGAAAAAAATTCCTGTACACAAATCCTGAAGAAATTATTCTCTTCTCAATTAAGTTTATATTTGAGAAGGCAAGTATTTCTTGCTAGGAAAGAATAGTGCACATTAGAGCAGAAATCTCATTGCACTTAAAATTGTAATTCCTGTGTTTCACATGAGGCTCAGAATTCAGTGGGTAGAGAGGGCAGGGAGAGGAAGGAGGGACACAAGGATACAACAGCTCTTGGATTAGATGTTGCCACTTTCGATCCATCATCACATTTTCTCAGATTATGAAAATGAATTTTTCCCAGTAGTACATTTTACGCTTGACAGATTACAGATCAGTTTACACATTCACAATTGGAGCACTTGGATTTTACAAAAGTTCAGGTCTTTTGAGACCAGCATTTGTTATATGGTTTGACATGAGTCAAGAGAAACATTCTATGAGACAATGCCAGGGACATTTTCTGGCAATGAAATGGGTGAAGTCACAAACTCCTTAATGATCTCTGCAGCCAGCCTGAATTTAACACATTTTCTTTGACTTTACAGCTGGCACAGAAAGGTCATTAGACTATTATATCTACTGTTATGTAGAGCAGCACTATACACATGTAAAGTTTCTATAGCAACACTTTCTTAATTCACTCTTTAAGCAAAACACCAATTAGCTTTTTATTATAGCCAATTAAAAAAATCTGCACACTAATTGACAACCTCTCTACACAGAATTTAAGCTTATGCAGAGGAAAATTGCAGTAAAATTTCTTTATGGTAATAGCTTACTTCCTATCCTCCCCTCTTACGAGAACAGTAAATTATTCGTGATCGGCACTGAACATTTATTTTCCAATAGAAACCATTTGGACACAGAAGTAACCTATCCTGATATGCCTTAAATCTGAGGAGAGCCTAAAGAATACAGGTTTCAAAACAGGCATCAGAAATGCAATCAGCTGACTTATTTCTGCATTGCAGGGAACTGGGCATTGGCCCCTGCACCTGGAGATCATGCAAGAGGCAGCCAGCAAAGTGTTTTTCTTTCAGAGTAGCCAAGCATGTTGAGCCAAGTGAGAAAGATGGCAAAAAAACAGTACCAAAAGTCAAATTTAGCAAGGCAGAAAAGACATTTTCATTTCCTTCTTAGTATTTAGTGTTGGTTTTCTCAGATGTCTTCTGCACAGCTGGTGATGACAGCTTCTTTGTATGTCACTTGGAGTAGCAAATATCAAGACATATTAGTCAGAAACCAGTCAGTGAACACAGTATAAAAGGGAATACAACATGATGCAGAGTATCAGGAGAAATAGTCAACAAGAGAAGTTAAACCATCCTTTTTGGTAAGATCTTCTGCAGGAAGCTGAATAAAAAAACATCGTTCCTCTTACAGTTCTTCAACGTGAGGTGCTGGGATTCACCTTACTAATAAATAAATAAATACACACAGAAGGAGGTGGCAGATGGCTCCTCTGACAAGCTCAGCATGCCCCAATCAGGAATTAATGGTACTTGAGCTATCAGTAGATCTGCTGATTCTTAAGGAGACACTGCAGAAACGACTCCTATTCTCATCATCTTACTTACACCCACTGTCCTATAGTGCAGTAGTGACACAGAAACCTGAGGCATCTCACAAGTTATGTGGGGAAACCAGAAGAGTTTCACTTGACAGGCTGACAAATAAAAAGAGGGGTTAGAGTGGTCTTTCATACCTACCACTGTAGAGGAGAGATCAAGGTACCCACACATGTGAAAGAAACCACTGTGTGTAACCTTGGAGTTGCTGCAGCGTGCAACAGGTCTGGATACACAGACAGGCTCTGCAGTACTTAGAGACACAAGAGGTAAGGGACTAGAGCCAAGCAGCAGTTACAGGCCTCTGTTCTCAGGTTTTTAGAGAGGTAAACTGCCAAATGCAGTTCCCTGAATTCCCAGGAAATGGGAGCATTTCCACATCCCAAGCCTTCCAAGTGCAAAGTGCCCCGGTCAGGTGCAGAGCTCCACCTCCCGCAGGGAGACTGTCCCAGTCCAACAGGGCACAGTGCTGCACACAGAGCAGGTACTCACTCAAACTACTAATGCCATCATTTGCTGTCCCAACACTTGGAAGATTTCTCCTCTAGTAAACCCTTGTGACCAGCACCTCACCAAAATATGGTCAGTCCACCCACCCCTGCAGTGAACAGCTCTCCCTTCTCTGCCCTCCAAGGAAGGAGAGCAGCCCATAGCCCAAAACAAGACCTGTCAGTAACAATGATGCAGAAGTGAATACCTGAGAGTACCACAGCAACCAAACAAGCTTTCTTCTTTTTTTTCTTTTTTTTTTTCATTTTTTTAAAGCTGCTGGAATATCAAGCCATATAATATTTCAGCCAGTCAGTCCACCCTGCCAGTTAAATATTACACAGACACAGAGTGCATTCAAGGAGAAGGTTTAGGGCAAAGTTTAAAGGCTGCTGGTACTTATTGGCAGCACTCAGGATCCCCTTCAGTGGCTTTCCAGGAATGCACATTCCCAGGATCAGAAAGGCTCCAGCTGGTGACAGTCACTTCTCAAATACATCAGCACCAGGTATCTCTTTCTTGCTGTCTGCCCTGATCTGCTCTCTGCCCAGGCAGCCTGCTCTGAGCAGGCACGTCCACGTGGTCAGGCGGCTGGCGTGTGATGTGAAAACCCTCCAGGGAGTACAACAACAGATATGATTTCTGGCAGTCTCATCCCTGCCAAGAAAACACCTTCAGTGCCCTAAAATATGAAGCCCAGCCAGCTGTGCAGCCATTCCAGCCTTTGTAAAAGCAGACAGCTCACAAATCAACATCAGGCAGGTGTTGCTTCTCCCCCACAATTCCTGTTATCAGGATGAGCGTTCAAAGCATCTTCATTGAAAGAACAACTTGCACATCCAGCTGCAGGTAAAGGACTCATGCCACTTTAAGACCCCAGAAAAAAACAATTTTTTCTTGGATTGACTTTTTTTTTACTGTTTTGCAGGAGAGCTGACTGCAATTAAACTGTCTTTGTCTAAGTAGAAAAGCTCATTTCTGTTATTTCCAAGAAGTAATGGGATGGCTTTGTTGCTTTTGTAAATTACTCACCCACTGTTACGATCTACCATTGAACTAAAGCAAATTAAAACAATAGCCAAGGCATCACTGAGAGCAAAGATTTCCAACAGTTTTGAAAGATCCTTTTTGACTCCTTTCATTTACTTTTCTGCTTTTGAGACACATAAAACACAGAAGCATGATTGCAGTAAATTTTGATAACTACCATAGATTTCTCCCACTCTCTCAATGAAGGGAAGTATTTCAGAAAAACCTTCCATCCAAATTTATCTTTTCAATTTCTGCACAATCCCGTGTTGGCAATAATATGCACCCATTACACTGGATGATGAAAAGAAGAATTTAAAGGAAACTATAATTTTCCTGCAACATTTTTCAACCACTGAAAAGAGGACTTTCTCAATCTCAAGTCTGGACACAGAACCTGAAAGCAAAGTTACTGCACAAAAGATAATTTTCTGTCTTCACATCTTGTTGAAGAAAGAAAAGCATCAACTTTATGACCTGTTACACTTCAATAATCTGAAATTACTACCCTCAAACCTAAGAAAATGCAGTTTTATTACTATTTTTAATAATATATATATTACATCTAATTGTTTATAGACAATATTATTTATTATATTAATGTTTGAAGTAACTGAAATGTTATCCAAATAATACTATTTTATCACTGCTCTAATTCTTGGTTTTTTATTAAAGATGTATAGCAAGATCTCTGCCTTGAAATCAGATCAAACAGTTAATATGGAAAGGATCTCCTTCCCTTGTGCTTTCACAATTTACTAGAAGACTGAAAGTTTGGGGTAACTTCAATAATATTCATAAAACTCGAACCCTAAATTTCCAATTGTAAGCTCTGAAATCAGGAACTCTGAGTAAACAGAACAAGTGAATATTATGATCACCATCAAGTTCTCGAGCCATGGCATGACAGAAATTATTGTGTCATTCTCACTTTCATATAAGGTCTTCTGGAACTCATACTTTTTTAATCAGGCAAAATATATAAAATGAATCTCCAGTCCTGCTACTGAAAATGGCCAGCCCATATCTAAAGGATACAATACATTGTTTTCAATTTTATCATTTTGGAAATAATTTAAAAGACCTAAATATACGCTAGATTGAGCTGGAGAAGAAGGAAGCATGTCCAAGGATCCCACCATTTCACAGTCAGGAAATTCTGGCCAATTAAAACAGAAACAAACAGAGAGGAAAACACAATTAAATGCTTCTATAGAGGAATAACACTGTGAAAACAACCCAGTCTATCTCCCTCTTCCTATTTCTTTCCTCTAAACTTTCCAGAAAGCGCCTGGACAAAGTGGTTCTCACATCTTCTATTACGGGTAGAGCAGCACATATTTGTATTATACGCACGAGAAAAATCAATAGGTGAAGCTGAGACGTCAGCAGCACGTGCAGTTTGATGGACACACTGCTCTGAGGAGTGCAGGAGACAGCTGGGCATCGAGGAGAAACGCCACCAACCCCTGCAGCACCTGAGGCATCCCCTCTGCACCTCTGGGCCTCAGCGAAGGGCTGGGAGAAAGAAGAGCCACTACAAGAGGAGAAACAGAGAACTTATGCTGGCCTTTTGCTTTGTCTTTGAGATAAGAACTCCAGCAGTTTGCCTTTATATATTCAGATAAAAATGACTGAATATCTACCACTCCAATTAAAGGACACAGATGGCTGCTCTGGAGTGAAAGAAAAGGCCAAAGACACCGGCTTCAGTTACAAAGTCCCCTAAGAATAAGCAGAATGTTGTGCCTTTGCCGGGTGGAAGGAGCTGTTATCCACCTTCCCTGCTCCTAATGGGATTCCCTGGGGTCTCCTTTTCATCACTTCCAAAAGGTCAGTCTTTGTCTCCAAGTGCTTCTTGTCAATGTTAAAGCCACATTCTGCTCTTTGATACCGAGATAAAAGAATAATCTGCTGGCTTGGACCACCACAGGCTGAGAAAAAGCCCCACTGCAGTGTTTCAAAGCAGCAAGTGCATAACGTGAGATGACCAAGGGAAGGAAACATTCTGCAGGAGAACAAAATAACTTGATAAACTCAGTGACACATTTCACTTCCAGCCTGGTCCAAAATGCACTAAAGTTTGCACAACTTCTGTTGATTTTAACAGGTTTGGAATACGTCCCTTACGCCCCCTGCAATTTTATCAGGAAAGGAGTAGCAGTTTATCAGGTTTAGTGGGCACACACAACACATTTTATCTTTAAGCTTCTCTCCTTCAAGGAAAAGGAAGGTTCACGTGCTCAGGGAATTCAGACACAAGTAATAAAGCAAATGAGAGGGAACGCAGATTTCTCAGTGGGAGAACAAAGACAACAGGTTCATCTTCAAAAGGGTTTGTATTTTCTCCCTCAGCATAAACAAGAAAATTTCAGATAATATACATTTTATTTTGACTTCTATTATCATCAAGATTCATCCCAGTTGAAAAAGAAGGTATGCCTCTCTATATAAATAGATTAAATCACAAAAAGGTAGCAAAAAGTAAATTTCCAGACTTTATAACTATTTTCATCTAATAATTTGTATTTTGCTACTGCTAAGATCTAGACCTCACCAAAACCAAGTTTATATAGCATGACTATAGATAATCATCTGCCAGCACTTCTATTAAATTCCTTATATCAGCAGACTTCATAAATTGGAAATTATATATACACATTTTTTTTCCCAACAGAAACATTGAGGGGTCCAAGGGGTTTTTTTAAATAAGGAGAAAAAACTAAACCATACATCTCCATCTTGCCCTGGCACATAGGAAGCCAAATTTCAAAAATTAGAACAATTCTTGGCCCATCAGCAAAGGCTGAGCTGCTGTGTGAAATGTTCTCATCACTGTGCAGTTTTCAGCCTCCATCCTTCAGTTCTGCCCTGGCTGGGATGGGAGAACTCAGGGGCTCCATGGGAAAAGGTGACTTTGAGCAGCCAGCAAGTTTAAACCTCCTCCTGTGTCCAGGGAACCACAGAGGGTGTGTGAGGCCAGGACAAGGAGGTTCAGCCCCCATGCCAACAAAGAGTACGGGGCCAGTTTAGATTCATTTATTTATCTAATAAAATGTTTTGTGGTGTAGAGATGCACCAAGCAGTAACCAGTGAGCTCGTTACACAGAGCAGCAGCTCAGAGCTGGGTGCCAATGAAACCTGACTGCACTCAAGACACTTACCCTGAATTATGTTGGGTGTCGTTGTAGAGACAGACAGAAATTACACACCGAGCAATGTATCAAAGGCCTTTTTTCATTGCTGCATATTCTCCTTTTTTATACAGTTTTACAACCTCACGTGTGACTCCAGTTGGTCAGCAGCTTTCTTGTCAATTACTTTATTGGTCAGTAAAAGGTATTTTTCTTGTCTATTCTTGTCTATTCTAAATCTCTCTATTCTTAAATTGTTTACATATTTTCTCCACCGATTCTCATGGGAGAGATTTAATGTTTATGCAGGTGCCAGTTTTTCACCTAGGAATAGATTCCTATGATAACAAACTGTTCACACTGGGATTATTTCCACGTAGGAACCTGCGAAGTGCTAGCTCAGCTTGGAAGAAATGACCAGCCACTGATCTAACAGAGCAGGCCTGATTTCATGAGGCCTTTCTTTTATAATTTTTCTACCTTACTGCAACAATTGAGTATTCCTGCCCAGACCTAAATTGTGCTCCCTCATCCCACCCTTCAGGAGACGCCAAGTTAGATCATGCTGTGTTTTCATCAAGGGGGTGCACAGGGAGAAGAGCCTCTTCTTCCCCCCAGAACCAATGGAGCACTCCTGGGACACAGCCCCACCAGGGCTGACCCTCCTCCTCCTCACTGCTCAGGATCAGGAGCACTCAGTGCCATGGATTCACCAGGAGAGAAGGTGCAAGACCTGATTCTGCCTGGAATTTCATGGCTAGGACATGCCATGGATGTGGCACCTACATCCCAGGTCTACCCTTGCCCTTTCTCAGCCTCAGTCTATTGGCATCTTCTGATCTCCATCCTCCTTAGATAACCCTGGTTTTGGGGTAGCCACCTGGTCAGCCACAGCACTAGCAGCCTGCCATCTGTCCAAGGTTAGAGGGAAAAATAGGAGCTGATTCATTTTGAGCAGTTCAGCCACACTGAGTTTTGCTGACTTATTATTGGTCAGCATATTTATTATGCTAGATATAAATAAAACATTAAACATTGTACTCAAAATATCCAAAATAGCCTGCAATTCTACTTCCTGAGCAAATTAAATGAGTTTTCGCCCCAGTAGATTTTGGGTTTTTTTTATTATTAAAGAACCAACACAGGGAAAAGTCATGACTATGCTTAAATTATGCCTTTTCCAGGGAAAAAAAGAAAAACGGGGGTAAAAAAAAGGGAATAGCCATGAGATGATACAAACAGACAAACTTACACTAGTGCTATAAGCTGAATTCTCTGCCATTGTTACTGTTGCATTATTTTGGTAATCCAATTAACTTCTGATGTTGTCAAATGCAAAATCAGAATGGATTTGCACAATGAGTACTTACACGCAGTAGTAACCCAATTACACCAATTTCTATTAGCCTGTGCTGTTAAATACTCTCAAAGGCCAAGGGTAAAAGACTTACTTTACAGCAGTGATTATGAATTCCTGTAGTCCAGGAGACAAGTATTGCAGATGGTGTCCAACAACAATAATTCTGAAATCTCATTTTCTTGCTTTCTAAGTAAACCCACTACACTACTGCAATGTATGTTTGCAGTTTGCTGCTAAACTTAGCTATGTCACCAGCAAGTATCAATAAAGATCCTATTGATTTAAGAGTATGCATTGCTAAAAGTCAATGTTCCAATGAGTGGGATAGAGGTGACATCAGAATTACAAGATCCTAATTAGTTGAGCATCTAAACCAAAAATCCCATCCCAAGCCATTCTACAAAACAATGATCTTCAAAAGGAGAGCAAAGCCTGAACAGGGCAGAACAGATAAACTGGCTAATAATGCAAAACCAACATTCTTGTTCATGCTTGCAGAAACAAAACAAAATAATCCTAATACCTGTACTGGTTCTATTCTGAAATAATTTCTTTAACCAATTGCAGATCTATCTTGCCTCATTGAAAGGCCTGGGATGATGACTTGTAATTGTTCCAAAAGCCAAGCCTGACTCTTTTGGGTGAGTCAGGAGCAATCCCAGTGGAAGTGGAAGCTGCTGAGGTGTTGTGGAGAGCAGGTCAGACACAGCCACCAGCAGCAGGGTGATTTACAACTCTCGCTGACAGCGTGTCTCTGAAAAGATCAGGAAAGCTCTGATTGCCTATTATGCATTATTAACACACAGATCAATAGAGAAACCTCCGGGGGCCACTAACATGCACTGCACGTGTGAATTCACCTTCTGCAGACACAGGAGCCAGCTGTGGGAGCTGGTTCCACATCTTCCTTCAGGAAGGTCATACCTGGCTTCCCTCCTCTTCTACCTCACCTTCTTCCCCCTTCCTTTTTTTTTTTTTTTTTTTTTTTTCCTTTTTCTTGTGCCTACTAAAATTCAAGCCACCACACATTGACTTGTGCTCCTCCATCTACACCCACTGCCATTAAATTTCAATTTAGGCATTTTGGGGCAGAGGCTGGGCTGGGAGATGGGCTTGTTTTCAGGCAGCAACCAAATGCAAAAGGTGCCAGACTCCTGCTACAGCTTCTAAACATCACTCTAAACACCAAGAGTAACCTGTTATTTCAACATGTTTTTCAGCTGAGGGATTGATTTTAAGGATCAGAGAACAGAAACAGCTCATTTTTCAAGGATAAAAAATAAAATATTAGGAACTCCAGATGCTCAGTAATTTTCTTCACAAGACAGGAATACGGCTAAAATTATGCTCGCTACCAAATTATATCCTTTTTCTTGAAAACCTGAAGATAAAGGTAATTTCTGAACAGTAGCATATGTCATAAATACATATACCAGCAGTACTCTGAGCCTCACACCACCTTGCCAGCAGAGCTGGGCACATTCGGGTGATTTACAGTAAGCATAGTTAATAACTTACAATAATCATGCTTAGCATCAAGCTCAGAATGAACTGCTGCTAATCTGACAAATGTGGCTATGAAAATTGATAGCTTTGAAATTTGTTTCAAGGTTCACGTACAGAAAACCTCGCCAGCACACACAAACTTCAGAAGGCTTTTATGAACAACGGTATTCTGCATACGACTGAATTAGTTAATTACTTGAAAATCACCCACCTAGAAGAAAAACTGTCTCCAGCTCTGGTGATGGCCTGTTTATTTCCAGCACAGAAATAACTTTATTCATTGTGGGGAAGAGGGATAACAGATTCTTTGCACTTTTTGAAGAGTAGAAGTAAGTATGGAGAGTAAGGATAAATCACTCATTTAAAATAGGTCTTCAGACCTTAAAACTTTTTCAATTGCAGCACGAATACAACTCCCATATGATTCACCTTCTGCCCAAAGTTCAGTGATCTTTACTATTAATTAGATGTTTCTCCTCCATCGTCTTGGATTTATTTTTCCAGATAGAGAAGAATGCACGCTATTAGGAGTTGAGCTCAAAATCTTACCAGAAAAAAACAATAAAATTAAAAAGCAACACAGATTCTGAACAGTGGACACTAAAGGAAGAACTGGCAACAAGACAGAATGGAAAAGAGTGGAATAAAGTAGCAGTTATTTTCACACAGCTTCCATGGCAGCCAGTCAGTCCATAGGCTGGATTGCTGAACTATCCCTGCATGGCATCTGGCTCCAAACGCCTCCAAGTGCCAGATTTTGACCCTGTGGGTTAAAATTCCAAACTTCTCAATCCAGGGGCAGATGTTTGTACAGATTTCTGAAATGTGATTCCATTAATTCACCAACAATAAACAAGAAATCTCACACAGCACGCCTGATTTAGGGGAAATGGAGTTCACAGTGCAGCAACTGGGACAAGAAGGGCTGGGGAGAAGCAGCAGAGAAAACATGGAAAGACAAAGAAAAGAGCAAAAATGGATCCAGAGAGCAGCGAGAGTCATGGTCAACAGTGTTCTCCAAAAGTCTGACTGCAGAGCCTAAAATACTCTGAACCATTGATTTTCTTGCTGCTCTGGAAGCACAGGGGCACCATCCTAAACAAGCTGTGCATCCCTCATCCCCATGGAATGCAAACTACTCGTGGTGTTGCTCTTTCAAAGGTAACCAGAAGAGCCTTTTTACACATCTCTAGGTCTCAGGCTCACTGCGAGGTGCTGGTCAACTCTGTGGGCATTGCATGGCTGATTAGAGTTAATCAGCCTTCCTAGAAAACTGAATAATGAAAAAAAGGAATAATATTGCAGAGTTGAGCACTGCACAGCCATCAACTTTAAATGCAGATTTATTTATTAATATTATTATTATTATTTAATCCATGCATAATTCTAATTCCATGCTCTAAATTGATTTAAGTGGGGGTAAAATAGACAGTGCAGTTGCCTTGTTCTTTACTTATATTATCAGTACTCTCCAGTGAGAAAAATAAACAGAAAATCTCACCCAGCTGCATAAAAGCTTGAAGAGAGCTTACTGAACCAGAAGAAAAACTCTACCATCTTATGTTTAACACACACATATACCACAGAAAGCTGAATCAGTATCAAAGATGGATGAAGTGTTTCTGAATGGGAGTCTTAAGCATTAGAGGGGAAAGAGAACTGTGGGTGAGGACACGGAGGAAAAGAGAAACATGAAGAACAGTAGGACACCAAAACAACTTGGAAGTTAAAGTCCACTGCAAGAGAGATGATGACTGCTAAATATAGCAAACCAGCCCCATGGAAAAAAAAAAAAAAAAAAACAAACACAAAAAACCAACTTCAACTGAGACTCATCCTGTGCTTCAGGTAAAACAGACTGCACAGGACTGTTTTGTGCAACAAGATGGGGTAAACCAGCACCACGAGCATATGGTTGTGTCTGAACGCAGTGACACAGCATCATCTTCAACTCTAGATTCACACCTCACACCTTCCTACAACCATCACTGTAAACAGCGCAGTTTACTGTCTGCCTTCTATAGTTTGAAACTGCTGATGCTGTTTAACCAACTTCTGCCCTTAAAATAATACTCCTTTTCTCTATAAAATATTTATATCAAGCTTCTAGCACAGGTTCCTGCTCAGGGTCTATTAAGCTCTCATGAAGAGCTGAGTCAACGTCCTGAACCTTCTAAACTCCCTGTTTCTTCCAGGTTACATAAAACCAGAAGAAAACTGAAAGACAGGGTCACACTTTTCAGTTCTCACTGAATGAAGCTGTAACTGATATTAATGAATAACAAATGAAATAACATGAATGCAACAGAAACTTCTTTTAAAAACACTGCTCATCTCCTGAACTAAATTAAGCTCCAGCAAATGGAAGGTATTACTCCAGCATGCCCTTATCCTATCCATCTCCTCTCCTACACATTATCCAAGTTCTGTGCCAAATGAGATCATTCCACTAGAGCCCACACCTGCTGCATATTTGATTGCTTTGACATTAAATGTTCATGCACAGCGGCACACATCACATCATCTCTGTGACCATGGGAATGTGATCTTGGAGTCGCCAGCCTGCCAAAACTTCCACAGAAGTCAACAGCAGTTGTGCTTATGAGAAATGTGCCCAGTGTTTCTGGGTTTAAGTGGATTCCATCAATTTCATGGCCCCCAAAAAACATTCTCTGAAATTCTTCTTTACAGCCTTATTTTCCTTGAAGGGAAGCATCCACGACTTGCATGACTGAGATCATTTGAACATAACCTCATGTTTTTGCTGACATTTGGCTATCCTCACCCCCAGGCAAAACACTACAGAAATGTATATGGGAATTACTCAGCCGGTAAAGAATCTGGACAGAAATCTCAGCTGTCACATGAGAAATATATAGAGGATTATGGGTACCCCAGCCATTTATCAACTTACACTTCCTTGATATTAAGCTAATCACAAATACTAAAATGGTCTTGCTGATGTTTTTAAGAGGAGGCAACTGAGATGTATTCAATTTTATGCTTTTTGAATTTATCTGTGTACTTGTGATAGTCCTACTGCAACGCTGAGCAGAGAAATGCCCCTGGGCAGTCACACCACCCAGGAGTACCCACATCACAGCACAGTTTGGGTTGTTTTGCCTTTTTTTCCCCCCACACTCTTTGTTATTGGACAAAACCAGAGTAACTGAATTTCCTAGACTCCGATTCAATTAAACAGCATCTTAGCTGTTGCAACAAGCACAAATGCAGTTACTAGAATTTGATAAAGGTGCTTCAGCACTAGAATCCTCTCTGTCTTTACCACCTGATGTTTAGAGGCTGTACCAGTATCACAACCTGAATCACTCAGTCATTGTTAGTCACACAGCACTTTATTCCACAGCAAACTGAACACTGCCAGGAAAGTCACGTGCTGCTCAAGCACTGAGTGTAACTCACTGCACAAAGCTGCAAAATGTGTACAGTCACATAGTCCATATCCAGAGCTCTGCCACTGTATGGCACACTGTAAACCCTGGAAACAATGGCATGGAAAAAAAAAGATAGATTAAAAATATCATTGTTTGAAATAGGATTTGTCACAATTTCGAACTGGTGGAGGATTCAATAAAATGGCTTACCACAAGAGAGCATACTTGCATATAGAAACCACTTACCAGCTAGGGAATTCCAGCAGAGGAATTTAATTTTTTTTTTGTTAATTAAAAGATGCAGCTAACCGGTGTATCATCATTGAAACCAAGGACTTTATCAAAGTGAAAAGCCCAATTAGCATCAGTCCTCTCTGGATGTATAGGCTAACATATCCCTCATCAGCTCAATGAAAACCCAAAGGTGCCTCTGCTCTCCAGAACTGCAAAACTAATAAACAATTTCATTTAATTTGAAACAGACTACACTGAAATCCAGTTTACCTCAGAGTAACAGTGGATTGCATGCTTTTCTCCAGGGCACGTGTGGAGAAGTAAGTATTAAAAACCTAGAGACATGCATTTGCAAACAGAGGCAAGTGGTACATTTATCAAATTTGAACACAGCATGCTCAAAATCTCTTCTGAAATGCAATGAAACATGTTTCTATTATAACAGCCCTTAAAGCATATAAATACTTCTCAGCTGAATTAGTATGGTACCCAAAAAGTAATTTTTGTTGTTATTATTATTTTTAAGAGGTTATAATGAAGCACCAATCCACTCTCCAGTATTTTATTCTGGTTGTTTCCATCACCACCAAAAGGACTGTCCAGTGTGAAAAAAACCCCACAAACTGGAAAGAGATTTCACTATTTTACAGGGGAGTCTTTCATCACTGTAAAGAAAATGCCTTTCCAACTTCAGTGCTAATTCTCTGGCTGTGCCTCACTAACAGAGCTATTACTCCACAGCAGTGCTTAGTGTCACATGTTAGCTCAGCCAGATACGTTTTTGGTGCATCCTTAATTGTTGCACAATCCTAATGCACACATTATTTATCCTTCAAGAAGAGGAGGGAAAAAAAAAGGCAAAAAAGGCCCATCCTAGGGATGGGGTTATCTCACTGTTTGGCAGGAAAACTCCCAGATGTTATCGTAATAGGAAAGAATGGACAGAAATTTGTTTTGAGTGCACTCTGAAAGTTTTATTAAAAAGGACTTAAAATCAAATAAGTGGTGACAATAATGTTTTTCTCTACAGGTTAGACAAAATTCCTATAACTTTTAAAATGGTACTGGGAACTAACATTTTGCTGATGCTGCCCAGTAGAAACAGTAACTTTCCAAAATTTAAATATCTAAATATAATTCTCTCTAGATTCTCTTAAATCCTAATACGTGAGTTTTTTAAGTCAGGATCAGGAAAATCAGCCAGGTCATTGGGGCCAAGATCAACTGGACTACTCCACAGAGAAATGAAAGATTTGTATTTTCCTATTCTTCACTAGAAACAAAAAAAACCCACACACAGGGCACAGAACACCCATGCCAAAACAGGAGACAAGACATATACACAACAGCAAGGGAGGGAGAATCATCAGAGAATCACAGAATGTTCTGAGTTGGAAGGGACCTTAAAGCCCATCTCATTCCACCCCTGCCCTGGGCAGGGACACCTTCCTCTATCCCAGGCTGATCCAAGCCCTCTCCAGCCTGGCCTCGGACACTCCCAGGCAGCCACAGCTTCTCTGGGCAACTGTGCCGAGGCGTCACCACCCTCACAGTCAAGAATTTCTTCTTAATACCCAATCTAAACCTACTGTCTTTCAGTTTGATGCTATTCCTCCTTGTCCATCACTCCATGCCCTTCTCCAGCTCTCTTGGCGCCCCTTGAGGCACTGGAAGAGGCTGTAAGGCATCCCCAGAGCCTTCTCTTCTCCAGGCTGAACAACCCCAGCTCTCTCAGCCTGTCTCATAAAGAGATGCTCCAGGCACTGCAAATCCTTGCCTTGCAGGAGCCAAATTGGATCTGCCAATCGCAAGATAATAAATCTCACTCCAGGTGACTCCCAAAGCATTTATGTCAATGTTTCCTCAAAGGTTTTGGGTCTCATTAAAACACAAAACCCCAGCCACCACCAAACACAGAAAACAGTTTCACTGAACAGTTCTGACCAGCTCTAATTAAGATATATAAACTCTTACAGTTGCATGCCAGCTTGGTGTTTATATGAATAACTTAAGTATTTAATAGATACCTTCACTTTTAATTACCATAAATGTCAAGAGCTTCCTGTAGTATAAGAGCTCCCCAAATGTTTCAACGATTTTTGAGCTTTATCTGAAGTGGTTAACTTTAGGATTTTGTAATGAAACCAACCCTACAACATTTTTAAAATTAACAACCTTCGTGCCTACACATTTTCACCCTAAAACATACCCAAGGACCTTCACTAAATAATAGTGCCTCTTCTTGCACTTGACATTTATTAGTCATGATTTTAAAGTGAGGAGCATTTAATTACAAATAAAGGATCCCTGACTTTGATAACTCTCAAGGAACTGCTAAGCATGAAATAAAATACGATGCTGGAGCCTCCCCTTCAACTTTGCCATGTATACCTCTTTCTTTTCATAATTCCAATAAAATAGGCTGATTGTCAAAGTCTAATTTTAGACTTAACGAAGCAGTAAAGGTTGGGGTGATGAAAAAGAAGCTGGAACAATAACAGTAAAAACACAGTCATGGACTATGATGATCCAAGAAAAATTTTCTGGCCAATTTGATTTGATTGTGTTAAACAATGACAAAGTACAGAAGCAATTAGAAATACCATCCAGTATTAGCAAGTGACTAAATGCTGGTTAATGACATTTTATGCTTCCTGCAGACTGGCAAACTTCTACCCATTTTTAAACAAGAATTCCATTTTGTCATCAGGATGGTACTTTTCCCTTCCATTTACTTGTGGCCAAATCATTTCCTGAGTTTTATTCTGCCACTGGCTTTACTATTACAAAACACTATTAACATCAAAAGGTTTTTATGAAAAAGTTGTTCACATATATTCCAGCATTGACAGTGACACAAGAAATTAATATGCAAGCTCAATGAAAGAAGACTGGCATATGATTTTGGAATAAATACATACACTTATTATGTACATATATAATTATTTAAATGTATAAATGGAACTGTCAAGGTCTGAAGATATCCCCAAGCTCAAGGCCACTTTAGCAGGCCCAGAGAACCACAAAGCCAAACTGCTCTGCACGTTCTGAAGAGCTGAAAGCCCAGTTGTTGTAGAATTTTAAAATACACCAACAAAAAGGGGCTTTGAATCCACAAAAACTCCCACCACACACACACACAGAGTGAAGTCCTTTATGTCATTGTTGAGACTGACAGTTATTCACAATGGCTCAGCTGAACACTATGGCAGGGAGTCCTTCTTGACATGAAATTAAATACACTCAGCCTTAACATTTCATAAGCATCTTTGTATTCACCAAGGGTGCATAATGCCATGGCCACGAACACACCGGAAAATGTGGAGCCAGAACAATACTTAATATATTAAGTATTCACAGCCAATTTCCCCAGTGCCTCAAGATAATAAAAATGCACATCTGACTACTAACACCACAAGCAAATCCAAATTACTATCATGCTTTAAAGCAGTACCCCCGATCTTCAAGTAGCTTTGAAAATAAAGAGATGGGAGAATTTTCAGAAGGCACAAACAAGAGTCAGCAGCTTAATGCACTTTCTACACTTTAACCTCCTCCTTCAGGTGCTTCAATACTCATGAGGAATTTCTCCTAGCTTACCCCCTCAGGTTTTCAGACAATTAATTACCAGGAAAAATGAATCCATGGGAGATCCTGCAACAGCTTTTTCCCTTGTGTATTACCGAACAGAAACAGTGAGCATCTGTCTGTACTACCTCCTGTGATTAAAAGTCAAACCTTATAGATTTTTTGTGAGTACCAAGAAAGTCATGTGTCAAGTTGTCTAACAGAAACCCAGGTTCAGCCAGGATTCCCATGGTCAAGCTTTAATAGCAAGCGCCCACACAAGGCAAATCTTGTTTTACTGACAATCACATGACATGTGGGAATGTCTGACTCTTTCAAATATTAAATTCAGACAAAGTTTTCTGGTAAGAGACACAGCAAGCTCATATTTATTGCTCAGTTTTAGTTTTCAAGATCAAATTCCTTAACGATCTAAAAGACCAAATGAAATTGTCTTTTTACACAAGTACTATCATCACATGTAAAGTAATCCAGGCAATTCACTCATCACACAGCAAGGAAAATAGGAACAAAAAAAGCAGGACTACTGCTGGACTGCTCTTCTATTGAAGCTTTGTGTAGTGCACAATCCCTCAAACCCTGACACAGATGCAGCAATTACAGTTCAAGTTTAACACAGCTCCTTTTACTCTGCTCTCACCTTTAAGCAAATTCCTATTTCAGTGAGGGATGGGTTCATCTTTTATCCCTCCCTTCCCCACCATGCTCAGAGATAAGAGAATTTATCAGAGGGTAGGAGAGGCATTACATTTCATGTTTGCTTCGGGCAAGCTCTTCACCTTTCTCTATTCTCACCTTAGTCTTGCTTTAAATTGTACATTCATCCACAGAAGGGCTGCATTAGTCCTGTCCTGTGACCCATTACTTCGGATAAGAATGGAATAAACTAAAGATGGGAGAGGGTTTCCCTGGCACATACCAATTTCAATATTCAGAGTAAAACCTTAAAAGGATGAAGGAGTAACAGGCATGTATCCAATCTGAAAAATGGCTGGCCACAACAGTAATACTACAACAAAGCTGCTTTTCCCTTTCTCTGCTCAGATAACCATGATAAATATCAGCATTTTTAAAAAGGTAGGGTTACTTGCTTGTAATTATGTACAAGTGCTGGACAGTGACTGCAAGATCACAGGGCACCTTTTATAAAGTGGGGTTGGTTGCTGCCCACTTAACTCACCTGTGCTCTGAGCACTGCTGTAACAAGGAACACAATCAATTTTCTGGCAAAAATCTAATTCTGAAATTGAGTTTCTCTGAATATTGCAGAGCATCATCTTTTCTAAATCTCCTACTCTTCAGCCTTCCCCCTGGCGCTGACAAAATTTGGATTAAGGGTTCTGGAAGTATTTTACCAAATGTATACCTGAGATATTTTTTTTTTCCTTTTTAACACAGAGAACACTGAACATGCTTTTAGGTGGCCCCTTTAAATGCTAGCAGCAGAACTATTTATTTTCCATTTCATTCTAGCAATATTTGCTCAATTTAACCAACTAAGTTATAGTACTGTGCTGTAGAAGGAACAAGACTGAAATCACCAGGTACCATGCTCGTTTAACCAGAGTCAAAAAACCTTGTCCCACTTGTCAAAGAGCATTTTCAACGTTTTCCACCCCAAAAATATCAACTTCCACCTGTATCTACTGAGATAGACTGCTTAGAGAACAGCAGAAAGAGCAGCACATTCACAGCATCAAGCAGCAACATCTGCACCGTGGCACCTTCCCACTTTTGAGTACCACCAGCTTAAAACTTGAAAATAACCAAAGAGGAAGCAAAGGTCCCACATCCCAAAAATAAGAGAGGGTTTTGTTTCTCTGTATTTCAGAAGAATCAAATGGGAGTAACTGCTGGATGTGGATGGCAAAGAGACACAAGCACCTGAGTGGGGAACAGAGCCTGGAGCAGAGCTGCTTGTCACAGGAAGCTGCTCCAGTTGTCTGAGGGAATTTGTAGAGAAGTGTTTTCATCCAGAGGTAGCTTTGCATCTCTGACACTTGCTTAGAGAATTTGCCAGCGATAAGCAAAGGGAAATTAGCCAGGAACTGATTTACCCTTGATTTTAACAGGAGATCCCATTCAACCAGCAGCAAGGTCCAGTTTATCTGTAAAAGGCTTGTCAATTATTTTTAAAGAGGTCAGCCTTATTCTGTAAATCAGGTAATTTAACTACTGTCTTGTTCTTGTTTCTGACTTCAAACATCAGTCCAGTTTCCCTGCATTGCCACTGCTTTGCATAAACATTGGGCAAGTTTTAAAAATTACATATTATTACCACATCCTCTCAGTGCCATTCTGAATCTTTAATTACTAACAAATATAAATAATCTATTGAAAATAATATTGTATGTCTAGCAAATTCAATATTTAACAATTACTTATATTCAATACTTTCAAGTCCTGGAAACACTGAAATTAGTCAAGTAAAAATGGTTTTAAACTCATGCACTGGAAATGCACATTTCATGCACTTCATTTCATTTTACAGTCTCTAAGAACTATTACAATTTTTAATAAACTTGTATCTGGGATTTGAAGCCAAACACTGATGTTCAAAAGGCACAAATTATTAACTAGAAGACACCCAAAATGGTAATAAAACTTATTCCCCAGTGGTACATTGCAAATGGGCTGTAAAAATTACATTTTATTAATCCAGCTGCAATTAAACAGTAACAGCTGTACAAGTTGTATTGCAATGCCTCACTTTCAGAGAAATGACAAATATTGTTCATTATTCATTATATATTGCTGATTGGCAAACATTTTTCTCAGTCCAGTAGTGATGTCTCTTGGGTATGACTGCTTCTCTTTATGATTGCAAACTGAGTTCTCTTGGTATCTTGGGGTTTGCAAATGCTACGAGTCTGTCTTTCCTCTAAGATGTTCCACATTTCAAAGAGAATGATAAATTTCTGCTGAAGCCAACAAAACCAAGCAACACATACATATAGGCAAGTATCTGCCTAACAAGTTTTTAAAGTGTTACTGACAGCTACTTACTTTTCTACAATTAATAATCACTATCACAGCCTCCCATCTCTTTCTTGGGATAACACATTCAAATGTTTGGCAGGTATGAAAATGAGAAGCAAAGACAAATACTAGCTAAAACCTAGCTAAGAAATGTGCACAACCACCCATTAATTTTTTACAATGAAAAATAGCAGCTGACAGAATCTTCCTTCTTTGGAATGAATATTAGATAAAATATGGGCACCGTCCTGCCTCCACGTTTTTTGCCATGTTCTAAATACTGCTCTGTAAACATTAGGGCAGCTAGAAAAACATCACAGTAAGATAAAACAGGGATAATTTATGGAAACAGGCACAAAGCCACAGTGTAACAAGTATGGAATATAACAATCAAATACTGGCATTCTGCTGTGTACATCTGACCATCTTAACTACTCAGCTTCTTCAGGATCCTGGTGGCTCTAGCTCCAGCAAACCTGCTTTAGAATTCTCCACTTAAATTTCATTTTAATGGAAATGTCTACAGCCCACAACGTTTTTAATTAACATTTACTCAATTCCTGACAGTTTTTTTAACCATACGGTAAAGCTAGCCCTGACTCCTACCTGAGACAAAGACCATACTGAACTCTTCAGCCTTGTTTTTGTCTCTGATTAGAAAATAACTGTTAGCTGGTTAACCTTACGTAAAGCCAGTGATCTGAAGAGCACAAAACCAACAAAAACACCTTTCATTTCACATCCTGATACTACCAAAGTAAAATAGCTGGGTATGTCTGACAACAACAACAGTACTATCTACTGTGAAGGAAATTAACTCTACCCCAGCCAAAGCCAGCACAGATCTAAAGCCTGATTTATCCTTGTGTGTACTTCAGGAAATTATTTACACATACACAAGTCATCAGGACTGATGCTCATCCCTCAATGAGGCCAACATAGCCAAAAGGGGATCCTCCACTTCTGGGTACCAGGGATCCATTCTGACCAGTCCTTAGCAAGGCTGGGTACAGAGAAACAAGCAGCTGGAAAATCCATTTCTCATTACTTACTGCCTTTCCCCTAGGAGCCCTTTTTCTCCCGTCCCTTCATCCAAAGGAAAAAAACCCAATGGTTTTTGTGAGCAAGTAGGCAAAGGTTGGCAAAGTAAATGCATGTCTACCAACTCAAAAGGCTGCAGGACAGACTAGACATTTTCTGCTGAAAGTTTACAGTCTGGCAGCAATAAAAGATGGCTTTACCAGACTAGTAACAGAACAAAAATACTCTAGAATTTATGCCAGGTTTCTTTAGAAGCAAATTTTTTTCTCCATTCCTTTACATCTTCCTAGACTAGGCAAATGAAGGCAGGCTTCTGATTTCTCCCCTGCTATTCACTGCATTTTTCTTTGCTCTCACAAACAGAGTATCTCAATTGCATTAACAACAATATCAACTTCCTGTTACCTACATCATCTCTGATACTCAGTAGGTGACAGAACATGAAAATCTATTTTTAAAAGCACATGGAAAGCCAGCAATGGCAAGCTTGTCTTCTCCTTGTTACAGGGTTATTGTCAGAGTAGGAACTACTATTCCATCTGGAACAAAAAGGCTGCTATCACAGTATTGGTTATTTATAAAATATTAGTAATCCTTATTTCTTGTCACATCACATTCTCCAGGTGAAACTTTCAGACTGACAGCTCATAATCATTACTACAGAGAATGACTTCAGAGTGTTCATTCTAGAACAGCAGAAATAATCCTTGACTTGTAGACATAAGAACTGGGTTATGAATATACTTTCATCCCAAAAAATCCAAATCTCACACTTAATCTGAAAATCTGTAAAAGTCTTGAGGTAGACCTGAGCCAGGACCTTTTCTCCTGATGAAACATCTCCTCCTCTCCTTGCAGAAATTCTACTAAATCCATCAAAAAGGTCTATAGAGATGTGACAGTCTCTACTAAGCTCGCAGTTGCCTTCAAATCTCATGCACACTGGGGAATTTTCGAGATCTGAAATGCACATTTTGAAGGTTTCCTGTTGACCCAAGGCATCTTCACAGCGTGGTGCATCTGAGGATGGCGAGGAGGACAGCAACAGGCTGCCTGTTTGCAAAGCCTCTGAAGGAAAGAGCAGAACACAGACCTCTCTGAACCACAGAGAGAAAGGAAGGAGCAAGGGAAAAAAGCATTTAAGAAGGAAAAAAAAAATCAGCGCACAACATTGATTTTTTTCCTCTTTTCAGTGAATTCATTAATTCACTGACATAGAAATAGTCAACTAAGAATGTCAGATGAATGCACAGTACCAACTTTACTCACAGCTGAGTCCCTCAAAACTGCATTTACTACTTGCTGCATGAGCTTCACTTCCTCATAACCTTACATCTAATATGGCCTAATATGATCAAATAGTTTAATCAATAGAAGACTGGTAGCTGGCATGTGGGTGGAGGTGGTGTTTTTGTGTGGTTTGATTTTTTTTTAATAAATAAATATGCCAATAGTCACGAGTTGCCACTTCCAGGCCACAACACTAAACTGATCCACTCAAAGGAATTTTCTTAATTCTGTAATTTCGTACTCAACCCTAAACTGATTTCAGTATGGAGTACAAGAAGATATCACAAACTTACTACATAAAATCTGTATTAAAAAAGTTGTGCATTCTGAAGTTGAAATCATTTGGGGAGAATGAACAGAACCTCACTTTTTGCACCTGTTGGCAGGTGGTAGAGGAGAAAAGCCGTTTATCTCTTGTTATTCTTAATTTTCCAGTAGAGAAAAAAAATCTCATAAAAAAGAGAACCATCCTTGCTTTAAGAAGGCATCTACAGCTTGTGCAGACCCTGAGTCCTGCAGCCCCAGCCTGGAGCAGAAAGCCCAGACACTCTGCCTGGCAGGTTCCCATGCCAGCTCTGCCTGTTGCTCTAGACCAGGCTAAAAGGCACAGACTGCCCCCAAGTACACAATCTTCTCAAGAATTTTCACTACACAGAACTTTTATTTTCACCACGAAGTTTACCATTACCTTGCTTGCTGCTCAGTGAAGTATTTTTAAAGGACCTCAAGCGTTACAGACACTTTCCATTAAGAGAAACTCAGGAAAACTTTCCATTTAGATAAGCTCAAGGAAAAAAAAAAAAAAAACAACAAACATGTAGGGCCTAAATGTAAGAACACCCAGCAGGCTCTGAGACATTAGAGCAGTGTGGGTTCCCGAATTCAGCTCTCAAAGAACCCAAACACAACAATAATGGTCTTGGCACAGGGCATTTCCTGCAGATTAATGGCCAGCAGGGAGGAGCTGATGGCCCACGGCGCAGCCAAGGGCCATTAACCCCAGCCAGTCATTAATCCCCAGGAAATGCCCTGTGCCAAGATCATTTCCCTATTTCAAAATGAAAAGCAGCAGAGCCCGTATAGGTTGTTTTGTTTTGTTTTAATGAATGATGCTATTCAGCTGTTATCTCCGGGGTGTAACACCTCTGCAAGCTAACTTGTGTGACTGTGGGAATGAGAGCGCAGAGGATGGACAAGGCACAGGAGCCGAGCAGAAAACACTGGCTGAACACGAGGCTGACAGCAATTAGGGCATGGCTGCAGTCCTGTTCCTCGCTCAGAAACACTCAGTGCTGAATCACTGTGTCATGAGCAAAGACGCTGCTCTGAGCTGCATTTAATCATTCCCAACTGTGCTGCTGAGCACACTTTCTGTAACAAGACACATTTTGCCTCGTCCTCTCACAAAACCAGGATGCTGCTCCCGAGCAGTCAGTGCCGTGGACTGTGTAGCACTTCACTGAAGAAAAAGGGTAGTTATGATCAGTGCTATTCCTGTCACATACACCTCCTGGTAACTCAAGGATCACATCCCAAAAACCCCCTGCCACGGGAACACAGAATAATGTCTGATTTGCATGTAGGATTTCATAGGAGGTCTCAGTTTACAGCATGTAACTATGGATTAGCATAGACACACAGTAAAAGAGAACAGTAAATCCATGTTTACAAGCTGACCTGTCATCATAAACTTCAGCCTTCCATTAACAGGCAATCTGAGTGCTTTGCTATGGTGTTTTTTCAAAACTGGCTGCAAAATAGATGGCTGAGGGGGTTCCCAGTGCAGCTCATGAGTGAAGCCAATTCCACAGGTACAGCTGGGATCCCATAAAATAACCCTTGTGTACCTTGGACTCCTGATGGATTTCACACAGTATCCTCCAAGATTAACCTTTGGAAGGTAAGAAATTTGCACATGGACAGGGATTTTTCCAAGGGCATCAGGTGAATAGCCATCTTTGAGACACTGAACCTTATCCATGTGCTGAAATCCATACAGCCTGTTACCAAACTGGCACCAGTGTGCAGGAGCAAGCACCAAATTCCCTCAAGTACATGCTTTCAGGAACGTTTTTGTATGTTGACAGGATAGGGACACAGAGAAAGGAAGTCTTATCTATAAATTTAGCATATCACTGGGTTATCATGACTGCACATCGCTGTGCCTAATTTTGTTGGTCTATAATCATGCAATTAAAGCTCCTCACTAACAGCATTATCACTGCTTTAAATACCAATATATCACCAGACTTCAGGTTAAGAGACTTTGCTCTATAAATACCATCCTAGTGTTTTACAAATTAAACGATGACTCGTGTGAAAAAAAAGACACAGCAGAACAAAAGCCTTAAAAATTCTTCTAAACAAGTAATCTCCAAGAAATTTTAGTATTGTCTTAATTGCGAATTGTGTCCTCTCTAACTCAACACAGTCTGCAGCTTCCTCAGGAGGGGAAGCAGAGGGGCAGACACTGATCTCTGCTCTCTGGTGACCAGTGACAGAACCTGAGGGAATGGCATGGAGCTGAATCAGGGAAGGTTTAGGGTGGGTATTAGGAAAAGGTTTTCCACCCAGAGGGTGGTTGGGCACTGAACAGGCTCCCAGGGAAGTGGTCACAGCCCCAAGCCTGACAGAGTTCAAGGGGTGTTTGGATAACCCTCTCAGACACAGGTGAGATTCCTGGGGTGTCTGTGCAGGGCCAGGAGTTGGACTCTGTGATCCTTGAGGGTCCCTTCCAACTCAGGATATTCTATGATTCTATATATGTATGTCAAATAGTCCTAAATAAACAAACAGTTCTCTTTTCTCAGAAGCTCATCTTCTTTCTCCTCACTCTGGCAGCCACAAATTCACCTGCTAACACCTGTGAAAGACATTATAGCTGGGATTTTTAAGCTGAGTTCACAGCACAGAGTATCTCCTTGGCACAGTCCCTTCCTAATCTTCTGCAAAGTGTCATTTTCAAAGACAAGGCCACATGAAAATAGATTTTTCTGTACTAGGGAAGAACTTACACATGTTTTTATTTAGCAGTAAACAACTGTGTGGTTACCTGCTCTTACAGTCCCTGATCCTATAGAAGCTAACAAGAATCCTCCCCCATCCAAGGAAAGGAGCACATTCAGTACTTTGGAATATTGGGCTCTCATCAAGTCCATATGTGAGCAGAGGGGAATGATCCCAGCACTCTTAACAAGTGTTTGTGGTCCTCTGGTTATACATCATTTACTGGCAATAAAAATAATTCATGAAATGATTCAGGAGGGACTGGGTAAAACTAGCAGTGCTTTTCAGGAATTTGTTGCCCAGCTGCTATAAAGACAAGCTCTCCTAACCTGCTGATTGGTTTGATCCATTTATTCCCACAATGAAAAGCAGAGCTGAAGGGTTTTCTGCATTAAGTGAGCAGCACATCAAAACCCACAGTGCATTAACAGACACCAGATTATCCACTCTGCTTGTCCACAGAGTGCAGCAGTGCTCCAGAAACCAACACAAATAATACACATAACTAATTCAGCTCCTTGTCCACAGATGTACCCAGGTATCACAGCAAGCCAGGCACGTGCTCCAGACAATGCAGATTTGAGCCTCTTGCCCCAGTCTCCTACAGATATATCGAGTTGGGAAAACATACAGGAAAAGGTGAAAAAGTAGATTTTGGTGAATGAAAGAGACTAATCTCTTCAATGGAGAGGGAAATGTGTTTATTTATGTGGATACAAACCTAGAAAAACTTCACTGAATTTTGGAAAAATCACTACCCAAAACTATATTATTTGTTAATACACAATATTCAGACAGAAAAGCCAATCCTAAGATGAACTGTATTATTTTGATTAAATTTGAAATTTAAACCTTAGTATTAAAGATAAGATATTAACTGAACAGAGTAGATATTAACACAGGCAAGTGTTTCACAACAACCAATCACTATTTAGCATGGACTTTCTGCCCTAAATTTTATAATCAATACTCTCATGCCTCAATAGAAATAGCTCTTTTTACAAAATACTATGGTCCCAAGTAAGAAACCAGTTATTGCCTCAATATGTAATCAGATCCCTCCCCTAGGTGTGCACAAGCAACATTTGAATTCTGTCAGTCCCATGTATTGGATTTTCTGGCCAAAATTAGAGAACACATCAATAATCTCAACAGTTGACAGAACAGTGGACAGAGCAAAGTCTAAATACTTATTCTTTCAGAAAAATCTTTGAATGTTAGTGCAAAAATGTTTTCAACAGGAAAACAATTCTTTCTTTGCTGACTGTGGGATCTTCAATTGCTGGCAATGTTTAGTTGTGCTACAGCATTCCAGAACACATCCAAGTTTTCAAAAATTAGTGATTTTTTTTTTAAATTTGCTCAAGAAGTTAGAAGCACAAGTTCCAGATTAAACCTAAGAACATTATAAACATATTTTTTTTTTCCCTAGAAGTCATTATTGAAACTCCTCTGATAGCAGATAAAATAAATGAGAACAGCTCAAAAAGAGCTCAAGATCTGCTCTGACCTCTCTACTGAGCAGCCTCCCAAGTCATCCTCAAATTAAGGAAGTAAGGTTACATGTTTTTGCTAGTTGGCAGGTGTGCAAAGGCCTGCAGGTGTTTGGGGTACAGGTTTTCCATCCACACATCACATTCTTTTGTCCTTTCGTTTGAAGCTGAGACAACAAGAGAGGGGTTTTTTCTTGGGGTAAAAAGAAAATCACTTACACAGAAAACAGAAAATCACTTACATAGAAAATAGAAGAAACCTGATTTTCTCATATATAGCTGAAGATGCTTTTAAGAAGTCTATGAGCTTTTCAAGAAAATACGTTTTCTTAAATATTACCTGTTCCTGACTATTGGCAATTCAGTTCTAAGCCTGAATGGGACTAACCAGTTCAACCACGATCACTGCAATTTACAGGAAAGTGAAGAGATTCTTCTCAAAACTAACAAGGAAGACACACACACACACACAGAATTCAACCCTCTACACAACTACTACAAAGGCACATTGTACTGCCTGCAGCTTTTACTTTGAAGGTCAAATATTCTCCAAGTCATCAAAGAAATTGCTCTTCAAAAGGTGAGAGTAACAGCCCCTGTGTACAGAAATGTTCTGCCCAGCTATTTTGTGCAGAGAGGCCCAATGATAGCCTTTTCCATCCCTAGCTGGGAACTGCAGGCCAAATGTCATGCTAAGATAATAACAGGCTGATTTTAAAATATCAAGAAGCAGCTTGAAAGTGAAAAACAACTTCCAGAGGATGAAGAAATGGCAGCATTTCCATACAACTGCAGACCGAGATGATTTAGGAGAGAGAACAAATTAATTGCACCACCTTTGTTCCTCTAATTTATCGATCTGTAATTACTGTCATTGTCATAATAATTTGTATTGGTTGTAATTTGCCCAGTTAAGGAAGAGGCAGATGCTAAAACCCAAATTACATAATTACAAGTAGGAGTGTTACTGATATGCATGCTCCAGTCAGTCATGGTCCTCAGAGTGGACAGCTTCTCTTCACCTCTGTGGAGGCAGAATTCCACATCCTTCTAACATTTTTCCCCACAAACAAACACTAATCAACATGCAAAAAAGCTCCCATCTACTGAAATTGCTCCATTGTGTCAATGTTAATAATGCTGACTGTTAGTATACTATTTTCTTGAGCAGTTAAGAAAAGTTAAATTCAACAGAAAAAATAATAATTAAAAAATTAGAACTATATCAACCAATGCATTTCGTCTAAGTTTCCACAGTTTTCCCAGAGCAATTTTCATCTCTGACTGTGGAACTCAAAGTTTTCACACCACCCTGGAGGTGCTGGCTCTCAGGAACAGCTGACACAGGCACTCCTACACCCAGCTGCAGGTTTTTGGTGGGAACACAATAGAAAGCTTACAAGCCTGCTCCTCAGCATTTCATTTCCACACCAACACTGTCACTCTCCAGTCCCATCTCTCCATTAACATTCTCATTCTGCATTAGTGATATGAGTTTATTCAGCAAGGGGGAACGAATGCTTGAGCTCTCCTTGATCCTACATCACTGCTGACCTCCAGAAGATCCTGCTAAGAAAAGCAAAAAGCTCAAAGACTGTTTTGCCTCTCAATCTCACCCTGATTACTGAGCACACAGGAGAATTCTGGGGCTGCACACTCTTGTTTACGGCTTACAGTTCTCTAAAAGCATCAGGGATGTTCTTTTCCTTTCTCCACCCACAATTAAGAGGGAGTGGATACAATATCTCTCACTCATCCCCTATTTCCACAGTGAAATGACTCATTTGAGAGTAAATTTTTCTCCAAACCAGATCTTGCAGAAGAGGAATGCTGTTCTCCCAGTGCTGCTTCTGGAAACAGACTGAAATAGGACAGAAGGACTTCCTGTGGTTTCCATCATTCTTCATGGTCTTTTTAAATACCTTGTTTCAAAGATCACTTCCACATCTCCTCTCAGTTAAGTTAATAAGTAACTCCATCCTACAAAACAGAAATGTAGATTTTTGGAAATTCAGCAGCTCAGAGGCATTTGTAACTCATTGGTTTGTTGGATGGGTTTTGGGCTTTTTTGTAATCCATTGTAAATACATGGATAATTCCATTCCTTAACACCCCTTTTTCTCACTGTAGGGGCAAAGGTCATTACATATTTTGTCCTGAAATATTTTCATTATGTGTCTTTTTTACTCCATAAGTAAAGCAGTTAAAGAGCCCCACTGACTTTATTTACTTTCTTATTTATTCTGCAGCAGGCAGACACATGCCTGTTTGCACTGTTCCTGAGAGCTGTTCCTGCTAAAAGGTAATCTAATTGAGCCAGAGCCTTCAACACATCAAGCAGATGGCTATAAATAATGCAAAGACGCTGAACTTAGTGGAGCCATCACAAAAAACATTCACACCAGTCAGTCCAACTTGTTAGAACATCTTTAGTCCGAGTCACGCTATACACATCTTTACAGCTAACTCAGGAAATTCCAGATTCATTCGTCAATGTAGCAAATTCTTCTTTGTCCATCTGTAAAACAAATACTCTGTGTTCTTGTAAAGCCCCTAAAGTTCTGTTTCTACTTGCACTGCTTTGAAAAACTTGTGCTGAATACATAAACTGGGAAGTATTAGGCATTCAGGAAAAAAAAAACAAACAACCAACAACCACAAAACAAACCAGCTGAACCTATGTATTTATTACACTACAGATTATCACATGAATGTTCAAAGAATGAGACTTTTTTTCTTCATTAAGATAGAGATCACAGCAGTGTATGATATAGGAAAGGATTTGTTTGCTTCAGTGCTAACTTCCATGCTGCTCTCTGTCAGCTGCTCAGTGTGGATTCATGTTTAGAGATTCTGGTTTTATGGAGGAAAATAAAAATCTGAAGAAAAAGGACAAAAATTGGGACTATTTCTATTTTCTTCTTTAGCTAATAAGAAAGCCTGCAAGTTTATATTCCCCATTCCTTTACCACTTTCTTCTCTTTATTTATGTGTGTTTCTGTAGCACACTTTTAAGAGTGGCAAACAGTCCCACAAAATTTAGCTAGCATGTCAGAGTTACTTCTGATTTTAAACAGATTTCAATAGCAATCTTTTCATTTGAATAAAAGCTTGCTTAGCTCTTTTGCAGAGAAAAAGCCCAAAGAATCACACATCCCTCTCCACCTGCAAAAGACTTTATAAACATATAAAGATAGTTCGTCTTTAAAAAAGAAACACTTTAGGAGCCATTTAAAACCATTTCACTGCTTTTTAAAATGTATGTTTTCCTAATCTGTTGCTTGTATAGAAAGTTTACACGTAAAAGAAAGTGGAAATTTATGTCATAAACATCAAGTCTTTCAGGTTTCCACCAGCTACAGAACAAAAACAGCCTTAAGTCATCAACCACCATTTACCCCGGCTTTATTTTAAAGGAAGTTTGGGATTCATACTTTCAGTCAACTCAAGCACTAATCATCTCAAAGAAAAACTACAAATACATTAAGCAGACTCCATCTCTAACCTCCACTTTCCAGCAGGAGCAGCCAGAGGTAAACCTCTGGGAACAGGGTATCAGTCTACCTCAGCTTCAAGCAAGCCCACAAACAACACGAGATTTAAGGGAGCTGGGAAAGCACTGACAAAAAACATCAGCAGGAATGGCAGCACTGGGAAAAATAACATAGGAGATAGAGACAGCTGAGGCAAGTCACTCTTCCTTTTACAAACTAAGAGAAGCTTCTCATTAGCTTCTGAATTTCAGATATCAGACAGATACAAACAAATTTATTTCAAATATTTTTTGTCTTTCCATACCTGTAATTACATAGTTGTTTGACAAACCGTATGTTGCCCTACATGACTTTTCCTCTCTCACAGAAACAAATTTGTCACTCTTCCCCCCACCCCCTTTTTTTTAAACAGTACTGACATTATTTTACCATTTGGTAAACAACCCATAGCAATAATTAGCCCATATCACTTTCAAGTGACACAGAACACAGCTCCAAGTGCAGCCAAATCCCCTCACCAAGGGAAGCAGAGCCAGGCTTGCTTTGTACACCCACTATAAAGCATCCCAAAGTGCCACTCCAAGCAAGGTAAGCAGACAAATTTGGCTTCTGTTCACTAATATGTACTGAGGTTTATTTATACATATATGTATCATTTATGTACTGTATTTTTAAAGGAAACAAAGGCAACATGGATTAAGGAGGAACGTGAAATCAATTAAAAAAGAGAAAAACTGAATAACTGATGACTGTCTGTACAATGTCCACTTGCTTTGACAGTAGTACAAGTAGAAGTAATCTGCATATTAATTAAGCCATGACTGAAGTGAAGCCCATTAATTTTGCCAGAGGCCTGCCTGCCATAGATGGCTTCCCCAGTAACTGCTTTGGACTTGTTTTCCCCTGCCATAAACTGTGCTCCAACACTGCTGTAAGTTACATTGCAACTGAACAAAAATCTACCTAAGGCAAAGAATGGCAAGTGCTTGGCTTTCCAGGAAAAACAAAAGCCTTGCAAGAAAGCTTTCTAGATCATTCTAGAAGAAAGCTTCTGAAAGGACAAAATGAAGGGACAAAATGAGGAAATAAATGCAGACAATTCTAAACAAAACATTCACACAACAAACACCTATAAAATATTTTTTCAACTGTTTCTAATGGGTTTTATTTATTTGCCTTTGCTTATTCTTTTTACATATTAAAATACATTTACTGAATTATGCGTTTTATTTCTTAGAGTGATGCATGAGTCTTCTGTAACCTTTTTCTGGAGATGTAACTAAAGTGCATCTCAAGTGGTTTTGTCACAGTTTTCACACATTAGCAAGTTCTGGTAGTCATATGAATTCTGCTAATATTTAGCTAGGAATACACAACACAAAATTATTTCAGTATGAATCATGCCTTAGCACTCCACATAAACATCCCTGATGTTTCATATTTGCATCCTCTACTTATGGCTCTTAAGCTGCCAAGCATATGGCTTTAGACAAGATTAGAGACAGATTTAGAGAGATACAGGGTACATCTATCTACCAATCACCTTACCAATATTACTTAATACCAGAGATATTGAAGGAAAAAATAACCAAGTTTTAGCTAGAAAATAATATGCCTTCATTGGAGTACCTAGAGAGGCTCACATCCCTCACCACCAACCCCTGTGAGGCTCCTCATGCATCTGGTGACACACAAACCACAATTCAGGAGCGTGTGAGGAGAAGGGGAGACTGGAATGGCCCTCCAGGACCTGCACATGGCCAAGCACAGCCTGGCAGCCCCATGCACTGCTCCATGTATGGGCAGGAAGCTGTGCTGGGGACTTGCCTGCCCCCCAAAAAAACTTGCCAGGCGTAGCACAGAGCCCTGAGCTGCTGTCCCTGCCCCTGTAGAACACAAGTCTTATCCCCAGGAGGGTTTCCCAAAGTTTGGGATTTCCCAGCCCACAGCAGGCTTTCTAATTGCACGCCCTCTTTGCAAAATACTGAGAGATACACTCAGATGGGACACTGAATAAAGGAGGCTTCAGATAAATCTCTGTGAATAATAAACATCTGCAGACTAACCAATACCACCATGCAATGCACTTCCTAAATCTTTCACAGGACACTGAGTCCATTAAAATACAAACCAAGACTCAGTTCTATGTAGCAAGTGGAAAAAGTCTCTCCTGCTGCCCCCTGAAAGAGCAGTTCCAGCTTTTCCCACTGGGGTCACACATCTGCCTGCTAGATGCTCTGACACTGTCTCCTCACCCTCTGCCTGGACAAAGGTCCCCTTAGCACAGCAGCAGGGGCTTTGTTTTAAATTTGGGTGAGCCCTCAGACACTGGCTCCTGTGAAAAAACTGGTTTTCTCTCCAAAGAGTTTGCCTGGTTTTCCTGGGCAGCCAAAGCAAACCTGGCAGTGTGTCAGGTGTTTCCTTCCCTGTGTACAAACAGCACCCAAGTTAATCATGATCTATCCTAGCAAAAAGTTACAGCTTCAGCAGCACCAGCAGGAAGAAAAGCAGGGCATACATACCCTATTACATAAAAAGAGGATCTTACACCTTTAATAACATGTGGAGTTCAAGGAAGCCATAATGTTAAACCTACCAACAGTTTTAACCCCTTTAGACTTGAAAAGCACTGTCCTGGCACTCAGTCCTGCTGACCCCAATAGCTCCATTCCCTTTCAGTGCTGGTCCTGTCCCCCACTGTCCAACCAAGCACATCTGGATTTCACAACCCTGGGCAAGAAGCAGAGAAAAGCCAAGCAGTCACTGAAGCACTCCCAAGCTACAAACCCAACATTATGTTGTTGAAATTCCCAACAAAACACCACAAATTCAAGTAACTTTAATACATGCAGAAAACATGGCAGTGCTGTTTTGTGTTATCAGCTGTTTCGATGACCACATAGAAAATGATCACCATTAAATCAGCAGGCATTACCCAAAGTTCTCATCATCCTGTGAGCAGCTGGCAGCAGGTAATACAGCCTGGGTGATCTGACTCAGCTCAGTTGTTTTTTTATTCCCCTTGAGGCTTCCTAGCAGCAGTTCAACAGAGTTTAAGAGAGAAGGGACACACAGTTTCCAGAACACTACACTTTGAATCTGTCCCGGAATGAATAATTGGATGGAAGTTTAGAAAATGAAAAATACCGAGCCAGCCTCACAGATCCGTAATTGAATGCCCCACAATGGCACAAGTTGGGCAAGCCAGCCATAAATTTTTACACCTTAAGCTTTCAAGTGGCAGAATGGAGACTTGGGAGATATTTCTGGTTCCATCTATCCATCAGGCAGCTACAAGTTGCATTAGTATAACACACCAGGAAGATTGAGCCCAGTGAGACAGTAAATTGATGCTACTCTCAAACTCTAAAGCAGCACCAGAATCAACATTGTCCCTTGTGTGGTATCCAAGACTTCCCCTGCTAAATCCTGAGCTCTCAGCATCTCCCTATCACCAACCACAATAAACATACAGTGCTGCCAAAGCACACAGAGCAGCAAAATAAAGCATTTCATCAACCTACCACTGGAGATTTATGAAAATCAGTGTCAGTGTCACTGCAAAATGTCTTTCTCATTGTCCCTTTCCCTACTCTTGTATCCTTGGATACAGGAGTCAATTATTCACAGGGTTTTTTTCGTTCCCTCTGCCCAGCCTTTCAGCAGAGGCACATTGTACCCTACAGCACTCTCTTCTCTGCAGGTCAGGAGTTCTCCTTTGTCATAGATCATCTTCCACTACCAAACAGAAAGCATAACTTTGTTCTAATGATATTAATGTCCAGGGCAACTGTATTTCAATACTGATTTTCCCAACAACCCTAAATAATGCTGCCATATTAATAACAAACTTGTAAGTTTAAATGCATCTTCTTTAGGCTAACAGTTACAACGACTACTACTATCTACAGATCCACAGACCAATTATACCTTATTTAACCACAAGGGTTATTATTCAGGCAGCTCTGGAGAAAAATAATTTCTTTAACCTAATTATTAAAAAAGCAAAGCCAAACCACAAACAAAAAAAAAAATCCCCCAAAACAAAACAAACACACACCAAAACCACTTTGGCCTTCTTGTATGCAATTTTTGTTTTATAAATATTAAATCAGAAAATCATTAAGGTTGGAAGGGATATCTGGGTGTCATCCAATCCAACCTCCCCCACCAAGGCTCTTGCAGGGAGTTGCCATATTCACATGGCACAAAACCAAATTCACATCTACAAACCAAGAAGCACGAGCACACTGACATGAAGTCTGATACTGAGTTATTTTATAATACAAAATTAGAACTAGAAAATAACCCAACCACTCACTGGTGGCTTTTGGCACCCTGCAATGGTTTTATTTATGACCATAATTTTATTACTAAATCTAAATTAAACAAATGACTTCCTAATTACCTGGTGTATGAACAGTTTTGATCCTCTCCTGTGCCACCCCCCTGGACTGATCACACTTTGCACAAGCACAGGTGATGATGCTCACCAAGAGCATCCCCTTATCTGCTTTGAAATTTTCCCAGTCACCCAGAAATGCATGGCCCACCTGTGCCCCCCTGCAGAAGATTCTTAATGCCACTGTTCTCTTAAGTTTAAATGTTCTACTGATCAGGCACTGAGGAGTTGTGTTGAGGCTGATTGCAGGTCATTGACAAACATGAATTGCTTTCAAGGAGATGAGTTACTGAACTGCAGTATGATCAGTATTGCAGCTACAACAGATCTGTCCTTCTGTAAGGACAGGCCAGAGTTTTGACCCTTTACCCTGTAAAATCTTCCAGGCATTGTCACCTCTTTGACAGTTGTCTTCATGAATAGTACTATGTTAAAGAGCCAAAACCCTACCAGAAATCATCCGGAGTTTTATTAAATAATCCAATTTTACAAATTACCTCTTTTTGAATCTCTGAAACACGCTCCTCAATGATTTTTTCCCCTTTTAATCTGAAGAAGACTCAATTACTACATCAAAGAGAAAGCTAATGTGAAAATTAAAACAGAAAAAGTAATTCAAACAGGAAACTGGCAAAAAAAAAGTTGTAGGTGGTAATGGATTACATTCCATTTGTTTCCTATGAGATAAAATGAGACATGGAGACCTCAAATTTAAAAAAAAAAGTGTATACTCAGTGGTTTATGGGAGTAGAAATCAATATTTTGGCCTAATAATCTGCTGAGAATCAGGAATGTTAGAAGCTCACTCAAATATTAGCAGTACTAAAAGAAAAAGATTTCCTACATAGGGCTGTAATCACTAACTTCATTGCACTGGAGTCAGCAGTACAGTTTCCATGAGCTTGCTGCAGCCCAGCCCAGAGTGCAACACCCAGACTTGGGACAAGGAGTTCCAGAGAGCAGGAACAATCAGGGGCACCTGCACCACTCACCTGCCTGCACATCTGCACCCTCACAGTTTTAGTAATTGATTTTTCTGTGATCTTTATTTCTGAATGACAGCCTAGCAGTGAACTGACATTCAACACTAGTTCTAAAAGACGACTACATAGCTTCATAAATGATACAAAATAAATTTAGGGGAGAAAAAAGTCTTATACAGTATGTCCAGCATTTTACAGAAACCACAGTGAGGGGTGAGCAGAGAATGGTGCCTGTCACTCCCACTGCAATTACCATCCCTGCCAGAGTCCCATCAGCTTCAGCACTCCAGGCTGGTGGTGAGAATCTTTTCTTTTGACAACCAACTTATGTCACTCATTGACCAACGCTGAACAAGTCAGAAACTTCAATGAAAACCTTGAGAAATTGGTATTACCAGCTTGGGAGTAAGAAAGGAAGAGGGTGGTGAGGCAAACTGCACAATCTGTAAATGCATCCTGCAAAGTATCCAAGTGTTTTATGATGCTCAAGTGTGAAATTCACATCAAGAATAAAATAAATAACAGAGATAACCTTTACATATTGTGGTGCACACAGTAGTGCCCAACTGCTGTGAAGAGACTGTGTGCAATTTTAATGTGTATAAAAATCTGTAAGTATTTGTAGTGTATTTATCAATATGTATCTAGTATATATTTATGTGAGATATATATACATATGTATGTCTTATGGGTTTTTTTGAAAATCCTGGAATTTTTTCCTCATTTTTTTAAATTGCTCTTTGGTCACTAAGACATACAAAACCACTTACCTCTCCAAAGCCTTTAAATTTTTAGAAGTTCTGAAATATTTAGGTCTTCGAATAGAAACTGAATAGCAGTATTTTAATAGACAGAAAATCAATCATAAACAGTAACTGAATCTGCTGGATCAATTGCACAGATTGGTCATTAATCAGAAGAATACATCTATTGTCATGTTCATAGGATTCTAATAGAGTCAAAATAAAAAACAGGGTGTGCAAGGATCTTGATTAATTACCCTTTCCACTGACACCTCCTTCAATATAAATTTTATTTTATGCCTTTCAATATAGCCCTCCATCAGCATGGTAGTGCTTTCAGTCTTGTATTTTTGATGCAACTCCTCAGTGAAATGAGTACTATGCCCTTTATTTAAATAGTTCTCGTCCAAAGAGCTGCAGAGCAGCAGAGACAAGAACAGCGACTTTTAATACCATCACCACAAGAGAATTAAAAGTTACCTGATGGTGTAAACAGACTTAATCAGGCACTGTCAAGGTAAATTGTTTTTATGTGGAAGCAATGTTACACTGAAAGTTTATGGTCGTTGCTTGAGGAACAAGCAGTTGTACCCTTTGAGCCTTCTCAGAATTGGTTGGATTTACATTTTTTTAAAAAAAAAATACTTTTCTTTGCAGCTACAGCTTTTTTTGCAAGCTTCATGGAAAGGTAGTGGTGGCAAAAACCTCTGTGATGGCCAAAGACAGTAACTAGGAACGGCCAAGTAATAGGCTGTTTGTCTGAAATACTGTGTTCAAATTAAAATTAATAGGGCATTTTTGGCAGGTTTCTTTTGAGGGCTGGGCTTGTTCTTTTCTTTTTAATGTTATTATTACTCTAAAATTTAAACTCAGGAACAAGTAAAGTCATTCTGTTACATCTTCACAATGAAAATTCAGCAGTGTTCTTAAGGAAACTAGTCAATTCAGAGAACACTTGCAGATTTTGAGGGTGTTTAGAGAGATTTCTATCAAACTTTTGGCTTTTACACCAATTCCTTCCATACAGGTCAGCTGTTTGAATTCCCCTTGACATAGAGCAATTTAAAACATTGAACTCATCCTACAGCAAGTTCTTAATTATTCAACAGCTGAATAAAGCATATTTCATACTAGTACATCTGCAGCACTCAACCAGATAAGATCTAAGTTTTGAGAGATGGTGTGAATTTCACATTACTAGAAATACTTTTTCTGGGTTTTTAGGTGTTATTTTGGTTGTTTGTTTTTTTTTTTTTTGTTTTGTTTTGTGTTGTTGTTTTTTGGTTTTGTTTTCTTGACTTGCTTTATTTCAGCCACTTGGCTTCAGCACGTGCTGCCAGTCACTTGATAGCTCAAAAGGGGCTCAAACCACATTCCACAACCATTTCTGTCTGTTTCTGGAATGGGACACAACTCATTCTCCCTGTCAGAAGGGAAGGGTGGTCCTGGTGATGGCCATGGTTTTGACACCAAAAAGCAGCATAAATACCCACAAATGCCATCGTGCTTCAGCTGAAAGAGAAGCATCCTCTCAGGACACTGCCAACAAAAGCAGACAACCCCAGCAGCACAGCACAGTCCCACCACAGTGAAACAAGACTTCAGCAAGACAAGGGCTGGACTGCCACACAAGAGCAAGAAATTCTGGCACAGAAGTCCACTGCAGAGAGAAGAACAGATGCCACCCAGAGAAACATGTTTTAGCAAAATAGAGAAGGGTTTAGGAAACCAAGGGAGGACCTGATATTTCAACTTTTAACATGAGCTTTCACAGTAGTTTCCTCAGACCCAGACAATGACCTTTGCCTATTTTTTCCAGTCAGCTGCATATCAGAAATTCTATTTTTACTATTCAATTCTAGATGATGCGACAAAGAAGTATGGTCTGACAAAACTGTATGGACCTGGGTATTACACAATCTTTTACAAACACCACTCCAGGTATACTAGACATTAAGCAGGTGAATAACTTGTATTTAGTTTCACTGACAACCACAAGGATTACTGTGCTCAAAATTAAACACTGCTTAAGAGCTTTTCCCATTGCAGTTAAATACCAGTTAATATCATGACCACAAAGCATCCACAGCCTTCTGCTTTCCTCCTGATACGAGACTTTTTTACAGCAAACTAAGTAAAACTGATGCAATTTCACAGAAGTTTCACATGCTTAAAACTGGATTAATGTCACTGGGGGGAAAAAAATTCACAAAGCAAATAATTCGGTAACATTAGTAACATTCAGTGTAACACCATTTCAGAAGCCTTTTCTCCTCCGAATGAAAGTGTGCCACTGCACAAACAGCTTCACAGTTGGTTGGGTTGGAAGGGTCCTTAGAGGTCATAGAGTTCCAACACCCTGCATGGGCAGGGATATCTCCCAGCAGACCTGGATTCCATGAGGAGCAGGGTTTGTGAGTGTGAGGCTGCTCCTCTCTGTCTCCAGAAGGTCTCAATCCACTCGGCATTCCCAGGTGGGTGGTCTCGAGCAGACCCCCAGTATAAATCAGCAATGAACCTGACTTACCTGGTGAATAAAACATCTTCTTTTAATATCCACAAATCTTCTACTGTAGTTGATAACAGGGGCAGACACAGCTCAGAAGTCTGACAGCTTTTGGTACCACTCACTTCTAAATGCATACTCCATTTTATCCAACTTTTCCTTTTTTAAATGTAAAGAAGCACAGGAGATTTTCACCTTACCCTTGGGTAAACAGGTCATTGTTTCTATCTGATTTGCAAAAGTAATTCTGAATGCAACCATAAGCATCAAAAACATTTCATTTAGGCAGAGTTGAACTGCCTGATATGAGATAAGCCTGATGAAACAACCAATACAGATAAGAGCTATGTTATTTTGGTCAGTGGCATAAGGAAACTGTCAAGAGAATTAATCAACCCACTGTATTTATTGTAAGGGAGAACCATGCTGCATTCTTGTTTTCACACAGCTGCATTTGTATTCGTTCATTTACTCCTTGAAGCAAGTTGCAGGCTAAAATCCCAGGTCAGGAGGAGGCTGAGACACTCTGACTGACAGGGACCAGAAAACCTGTCCTTGGGGACTGTGCCCTGACACCAAGCAGCCTGCACACCAGCTCTGCACACACAAACATAAGCCAAAAAATTCACCTGCACAGCCCAGGTACATTGATCCCTGAATGCTAAACATTCCTAACTCCTCTCTTCAGACTACCAGGAACACGTGACATCGGCAGAAAGGCAGAATTTGATGACAGAAATCACTTTCCATGTGATTTCAATCATGCTGCTGGTAAATACACAAGACCAAAGCCCTGATTATTTAAACCTTTTTTTTAATTTCCAAACGCTGAACTGTTTCGTTTGTTCCACTCAGCAGGGCAGAAACACTTCTCCTCCATTCAAAGGACACCTCCACCCATGAGGATCCCTCAGAGGTCCCTTCTCAGCAGAAGAAACCTCTCTGCTCAACATTTTCTCCAGAGTGACAAATACAAAACTTTGGTTTTACTGGTAACCATCGAGTTTCCAGTGACAGCCATGTAAGCTCAGTATATTCAGGGACAAAAAGCAGCTGCAAAAACACTGACCTGCTACAGGAAGGGCAAAATGATTTGTTCCCGTAACAGAATTAAGCTCCATCCTACTTCCCAGCACCTTTAAGTAATGCAGGGCACATTTTTTCCTCCCTGTAAGAATGATCGATGTGTAATGTGGCCAGAAATGTTTTCTGCTCTTTTAACTGCATTTTCTTTCTTACCTCACACAACAATTTGTCCGGAAGGGATGGATAAATATTTGACATGGCATCATTCCAAATGCTCCCCCACAACCTAAAAGTTTTTAAAAGATTAAATGTTTTGTTTTCCTGTGTAATAATTAATGAAAAAGGGTTTTTTTTTTCCCTGCTTCCATATCCATTGTAATTACAAAACAAATTACGTAATTCCACACACAAAAATCCTCTGACGTTATTTTACTGGTTCTCCCAGTGAGGATTTGAATAAGAACAGGATCACAGCTAATGAAGTCAGCACTAAAACCCTCATATAATCTTTCTGAACACTCATGAACTTCCATATGGAGTAAAAAAATAAATCATTTTTATGATTGCTTTCTTACACAATTAGGAGGAATATAAAAGAAGACACAAACTAAAAAATAACATGAATATTATGGAAATATGTCAAGTAAATGATGTGACACTAGGATGGGGAAAAGCCAGTGTAAAAACATATTCATGTTTTTATCAGTGACAAAGTCTGTACAGTGCAATTATTACAAAACTATATGGTACTGAAATAAAGATTTCAAATCTACTGTGCCTGCAATCTGTCACAGGCTAAACTTCAGACCAAAGATTTGCAGCTTTTTTCTCTTTGTTGGCCTATTAGTAACACACCAAAGAATAGAAATGTCTAAGTGAAAAAAATAATGTTTTTTAGAGTAATAGCTCTACTGTAGTTCAATAAAATGCATTTCCATGCTTTCAATCAGAGAATCACAGAATGGTTTGGGTTGGAAGGGATCTTAAAGCTCATGTCATTCCAACGCCCCTGCCATGGGCAGGGACACCTTCCACTGGACCAGGCTGCTCATCCAAGCACTTTCAATCTGCAGAATTCACAGGAGCAACGGGAGCAGCTCAGAGTCATAGCACAGTGAGGATGAGACACGGGTGAGACAGTGAGAGAGCATTCAGTCACCTTGCAAGCTGATAAATTTAGTTAATTATAGAATCATAGAATATCCTGAGTTGAAAGGACCCTCAAGGATCACAGAGTCCAACTCCTGGCCCTGCACAGACACCCCAGGAATCTCACCCTGTGTTTGAGAGGGTTATCCAAACACTCCTTGAACTCTGTCAGGCTTGGGGCTGTGATCACTTCCCTGGGAGCCTGTTCAGTGCCCAACCACCCTCTGGGTGGAAAACCTTTTCCTAATACCCACCCTAAACCTTCCCTGACTCAGCTCCATGCCATTCCCTCAGGTCCTGTCACCAATCACCAGGGCAAAGGGATCAGTGCCTGCCCCTCCTCTTCCCCCCATGAGGAAGCTCCAGACCCTGATGAGGTCTGACCTTGGTCATCATCTCCAGGATGAACAGACCAAGTGACCTCAGCCACTCCTGGTCTGCACCATCTTCACAGCCTCCTTTGGACACTCTCTGATAACTCTGTCTCTCTTATTTTGTGGTGCCCCAAACCACACACAGGACTCAGAGTGAACTCGAATTTCACAAGGCTCATTTCTCCTGCTGGAGAGCCTAAGGCAGCAAAGCTCTGCCTGTCCCCAGCCCCAACTTTCCTTTCCTCCTTCCCCTCCCACACACACAGAGGTCCTGTCACCTCTGGACCAGGGGATGGCTCAAAATCAGTGGTTAACATCAGATGTGCATACTGCTTTGACACACTACTATTGCTCTTGATAGTCATCTGAGGACTACATTAGAAATTTCTTCCCTGAAATGGTTTTAGGCTTTACCCTGGAATTAACTGTCTCTATAAAAAAGGAAGCATTAAAAAACCATTTAACAGCTGGATACAACATCTGCCTTTCCTAGGTCATTAGAACTTAAGAACAGTTAATTATGAGTCTACAAGGTTACATAGACCGACAAAAGAATCACACTTCTCTCTTAAGTTAAACCTTGTCTGTCAAGTGTCCCAGTTAAACCAATTGTCTTTTTTTTTTTTTTCATTTTTTAAATGCAAGATATGCCAAAGGGAAAGAGCTATCAACTCTTCAATATTTCAGCAGCTTGTCACAATAAGAGCCCATTTTTCTTTGGACTCCAATTTACAGAGTGATAAGATTTTATATAGTATTTCCACATCTCAGATTCATGCTTGCAAGGTTTCAAAAATGAACCTGGAAGGTTAAAAAGATAAATCAGAGGAGCACAAGAAAAACTATCTCATGCAATATACACATGAGGGTCATTCAGAGCTAAGCCTCAGCTGGCCCAGGCATAACACCAGTGTCACAGCAGCAGTGCCAGGGCAGAGCAGCCCCTGGGTGCCACATGGGTGTAGCTGGAGCCTCTCTCACATCCCTGTAATGCTGGTCACGTCAGACAGCAGCTACACCCCACATAAATCCAGTCTGGGAGCTGCAGAACACATCCTGGAAACAAACCACAGACTGCCCCCAAACACAGGGCATGCGGACTGCACACCTGGGCTGCGACAAAACTCACACAGAACTTCAGACAAGAAGTGTTCTTCCCTTCCTCTACCCTCTGGCAGGCTCTGAAGAATCAGGCTTAGCTCCAGTGTCAGTCCTTCTCCCAAACCAGCTGCAACTCATCATGTGATAATCCCATCCTCAATTGCTAAATCCCTCCTTTTCAGTGCACGTTTCCTTGTGTTAAGCCAGTTATTCGCCTGTGGCTCCCAATTCTGTCAGACTTTCCCAAGACTCAATCTTTTAATATCCACTCCGTGGTTCTTCCACACATAAATAAATTGTTTCCATCACTCCCAACATTTTAAACAGACGAACACATACACGTGGCCTGTGTCTAACACACATCATATACTGTAAGTCTGCCAAGTTACATTTTTCAACCTCTGAAGCATAGTGGGGGAAAGTGTTAAATCAGGTGTTAAAAAGTTGTATATTCTCCTGTGGTGAGAAGTTTCATGCCAAAATATAGCACAGGGTGCACAAAGCTTTATAGTTATGTTAACAAAGCTGTGCAAACTTTTTCTGGTGAAAATTGTGAAACACTGACTGTCCTCACATCCTCAAGGCTGATTTTTGTGAACCACAAGCTCACAAGAGTATCAAACACTAAGCTAAAACACACCCTACATCTATATATATATATCACTATAAGCTACTTAATTATGTAAGAATGAATGCAGAAACACCAGACAGACTTACAAGGAAAGAACTCAGAATTTCCATTAGAACTCCAACTTCTGTTTCACCTCTGTGTTCCTGCTTTTCTGCACTGGATGTGTGTATGTATGTAGTCTGCTTCTTAAGGGTATATAGGATCCTCCTACACATAGAAATGGGACCTTAAAATTCTAATATTCCTCATAGTAGAAAACAATGTTTTTCACTTATCAACATTTATCCTGCAAGGCCACATTAACACTCAACAGCTACAACCACAAAGGTGAAGATTCCACTATAAACTCTTGAATTACGTGAATCTAAATAAAAACTGTTCAAAATCAGTCAAGAACTACAAAACAAACTACTTTGGACAAAAGCCAGGCACAGGTGTTGATCTAGTCTTGAAATCTATTATGCAACCTCAAATAAATTTATTTTGTTTATAACCTTACTACTGCATTGCACTACCACACACTTCACAGTATCATTATCTGTCCCATCAGCCTACAGCAGCTTATCAAATCTAATATGCGAGTTATTTTGGACAAGTATCTTTTTATGGAGTGATTCTTGGCAATAAAGCACAGTAGAGATCAGGTTCTCAATAAAGGCCTCCTGATGTTAACATAATGCAATAGCAGCCTCACTAATTCACATCCAGCATCACTGCCCAATGAGTTCCCATTCAGACATCTGGGGTTTTGCAAGGAGCTGCCAGAAAAACGTAGGTGGGTCTGTATCCTCTGTGCTCCTGCCCGGTGTACTTATAAAATCAGCTCCATGGATGATGGAATTTCTCTTCTGTTTGTGTAACACCTTGTAAAAATAGGGGCCTACACTGGACTAAGCCAAGTACTCCTGATTTTTCCACTACCTACAAATATCTAAGCTTTTATGATGAAAGAATATCATGTCAAGGAGTGATTTTCAGAATGTATGTAAGTAGGCTATACATCTATTAATATTAAGGAACTTTGCAACCAATTCATTGTCTGATATGGAAGATAATGAAGTACCTAGAAATGCTATTAGTTTGCAATATTTCTTCTATTGAAAGGGAGTAGATTTAGATTAGACATTAGGAAAAAATTCTTTTCTGTGAGGGTGGCACAGGGTGCCCAGAGAAGCTGTGGCTACCCCACCCCCAGAAGTGTCAAGGCCAGCTTCAAAAGGGCTTGGAGCAGCCTGGGATAGTGGAAGGTGTACCAAGTTGTGGCATCACAAAATTAATATCATGAATTTGCAGAATTAAGGCCCAAGGAGCAGAAGGAGATAAAATTAGAAATGAATATGAGAAAATTAGAATGACTATGAGACAGTGCACATAGTAAAGGCAGATGCTTTCTAATTCACAGCTGAAAGAGCTTTACAAGTGAGCAGCTAACCTACTTAATGGGTGCTCAAAGGACCTAAAAAAGCCAGCACAGACAGCATTAAATTTCATTAACTCACATTTTCAAAAAAGTTCTGTCACTATACAGGCAGCAAATCGTGTTTTGAATGCAGTTAATCAGCCATACAGTGAGAACTGAGAGGGACAACCACAAAAATAAATGCAAGTATTTCAAAAGCTTTTCTTTATAATGCTGGTTTGGAAAAGGACCTATGCTTAAATTCTATTCACTGATAAGTGAACTCCTCCCTACCCAACCAGTTAACAATATTGTATCAGACTTTCTAAGGAGGCACTATTATCTCAGTATCAGAAACCAAGAAAGAAGATTACAACATCCTAATTACACAGATATGCATAACATCAGACCAGCCACAATAATCACACAATTCAACAGAAAACTAAGAAGGTTAAACCATTAACACTTTACTCCAAACCAAAGTAAGAAAATCAGCATGAGGTTACAAATTACAAGACATCTAAATGTAAACACAAACTGCAGATTTTTGTCTGATAGAAACACAGAAGTCCAAGGGCTGCTGTCCCACCCCAAATATCCTGTCACAGACTCTGCTCAGCCCAGCACAGGAGGCAACAGAGCTCAGGGTGAGTTTTCCTCAGCACTTTCCTGCAAGGTCCCCCAGCAAACAGCACCAGGAAAGACAGGAGTCTGGAATCACCCCTCTGTGTCCCACACCCTATCCCAAACCCCACAAATTCATCATCACCACAGCATCAGGAGACAAGAATAAGAAGAAATGGCTTACCTGTAAAATGAGAAAGCAGTAACTAAAGCAAGTAATTTCTTCCGCTTTTCAATATCCTAATGATTTCTGAGCTTTATTCAGCCATTTCCTTGCCTAAAATCTGCCATCCACCAAAAGATATGCTTTAGAAAGGAATTTTTAATACCCTGTGGGACCAAACTGATACATTTTAGCCCATTTCTTCTTAATAAAAGTAATGATTTTAATCAAATTTGTTCAGAGGACAGAAGATTACTTAAAGAAGAGAAGTAACTGGAACATTAAATTAAGGTATCATTGGGAATTAAAAATTTAATTTTCTGTTATTATCAGTGGTATATTATGAATAAAGAACATAGAATATGCAATTAATATGCAACACAATACGAACAGCATTTGAGAAAAATGAATTAGATATGTAGGACAAAAAGGGATGAATTCTTAAACCAAATTCAATTTGCTTTACTCTGTTCAATCTTCCTATGGGCCTCTGTTTAAATATTTCCAGGTATGGGAAGAGTCACCACTAAATTCTGATGTATTTTAAGGGGATTAGTGTTCATGACAGGTAACCCAGTATATTTCCTACACAAATCAAGGCACTACTTCTGTAACCTTGTTTTTGAGCAGACAGCTGCTTCCCACATGGAGCTCCTTGGAAAGGAACAGGACAAGAGACCAGCAGTTTTTAAACCAAACAGCAGAACTATGCCATTAATTAAAAAGTTAAAATATTCTTAGAACATAACCTAAGCTCCCAGGTTATCTAAGGTTAATATTATTCAGGGTTACTAACCAATGCACAAAATTACATTTTCCTAGGTCACTCCCTGTTCTGTGTATGGATAATTTGAGGGAGAAGGGAAGCAGCAATGTCTTATGAGGCAAGCAGTACCTTTCTTCTGCATCAGTAAAGGGGAATAGGGAAAACATCCAGAAAGTAAGACAAATATTCCCCATATTAAAGAACATCCATTTGATTTGAAGGCATTTGCATTTACACTTATGTGAAGTTATTTCTTCTTGATCAAGACAACTGAGACACTGACAATTTTCTTGATTTCAGCATTTTTTGTGTAACTCTAATATTGCTAAGGATTAATTAAGTTTTCCTTAGCCAAGGCTGATTACCACATAGGTTCTGAATTCACAGGTATTTGAAATTCTTTGGAAAATAAGTAGCCAATATAAAGAAAGGTTCCTTTTATTGCCACTTGACTCTACTCAGGTGCAACAATGCATAAAAGAAACCAAGTGCAGGCACATTCAGGCTTTGTGGTGTGTGTCTGGGAGCCTGTTTTCAGATTCCTCAACTTTCCTTTTCCTATCCCATCAACTTTACTCTTCCCCAAGCAACCAGATTATTTAATCTCAAACAAAAACTGGAGTCCTGTTTTGTGTATTAAATACATATGGAAGGATAGAGACAGTCCCTGAGTTCTGCAAATCTCATAGAACTGCAACAGCCAACTTTATGTACGTGTTAAAGTTAAAAAAGGTTGGGATTTTTTGTTCAGTAAGACAAACCAATGCTACTGTATGCTTCCATGAAGCCAGCAATTTTTTCATCAGTTTTTCTAAAAGAATTCTAATTGCATAAATTGACAATTATCTGCTTATTCCACGTTATCTATTGACACTCCATTTCTAACAAGCCCCGTTTTGTGGTTTTTCAAATGCATCCCTCTTCATTTTCGACAACCAGCATTTTTAGAGGGCAACTGTGATCACCCAGACTGACCTTCTACACTGCACAGCCAAAGAATTTAACTCAGCAATTTCTTCATTGAGCCCACATGCATCTGGCTGAGCTTGATCACATCTCTCACAGTGATAGGCAACCCTGATTTCAATATTCAAACCAACAGCAAATTATAAATTGGTTAATTACTGGTTTGGATCTCTCTGTCTATAGCTGTGACCTTCAGATTCACAAACTAGAGAACTCATTTATTCCACACACTTAGTACATCAGCTGAATTTCCAGCTTATCCCTAAAGTTCAAGCATTTGGTAAATCATCTCAATTTCAAAAGACAATTATTACTTCATGTCAATTCTGAGGCGAAAAACTGGCCCCAAATTTTCGCCCATGCAAAAGGAAATTCAGCGAGACACAGTTGTCAAAGAAGTTCTGGAAACTGGCAAAATTATCCACAAAGAAGCAAAGTGCAGCAAAAGCAACAAGTGTTGAATACTACTCAATGCCAAATATATACTGGGAGATTATCCTTAGGAGTTCTGCTGCAGTTCAGAGATCAATAATTTTGTACTTAAGCTTGTCAAGTCATAACATTGCATCTCATCCATCACTTTTGAGTGATAACAGAGAAGATGCAATTTCAAGAGACTTGTCAAGAGTTTTCATGAACGGGGGCTGTGAAGTACTTTTTTCAGAGATCAGCTACAGTACATACTGAAATACTTTTTTTTTCTTAAAAAAAGGAAAAAAATACAGATACATCTGTAAAATTCCAAGTGCAGGGACTGGGGTTTGTCTGAAGTTACAAAATCAGTTGCAGATTCTGGAATAAAAGTACAGATCCTGTATTTATGTCACACGAGCACACAGCTGGGACACCAAAGGTGCTTAAAGACCAATCAGTTTTTGGGACCAAGGTGACACTGCCCTCGTATAGTGAGAATTACTTACAGGGTTATGTTCATTAACTGCCAGCACAGTAGCTTTGGACCATTCCCTGTTTCACAGCTCTCAGGGAGAGCCACATCTCCCTGTAAATTCTCATCTTCTCCCTCATGGTCAGAGATGATCTAACCAAGCATGAGAGCAAGGAGCCAACACGTAAATCATATTACCAAAAGTCTTCCTTGGATCAGAAAACCTAAGTTAACATTCAAAGGCAGTCCTTAACAAAAGAACTGACCTGAAAATATGTCCTTTACTTTGCTGCTCTTACCCTAATGTCTTCTGCCAAAAAAACAAAGGCTCCTCTTTTTCATTATGCCATTGACATCAACATGTTTCTATATGCTATTCTCTGCATGAATTCTTGGGTTAAGTCATACTTTACTCTTCCTCAGAAAAGAGAAATAGTTGTGATTTTTTTAAAAAGGGTGATTATGCACTGCAGAGACATTTTACTGAGGAAATTAGATGGCTCTGAAAACTTCAAAAGCAAATTTCAAGCCATAGAGATTTTATTATTTTAAAATATTTAGCTATAATTTGCCTTTACCTTATCCCTTACTTCATTACTGCAATTATTTTCCAGTATCAACTTTAGGAGGAAAAAAAAGGCAGTACAGTAAAACTGAAAGCAAATGGCAGCAAAATATTTTCAGTGATTTAAACTCTGCTTTTGAAATTCGTATGCAGATATGATTTGGTAACCTAAGAGCAAAGAGGAAAACTGCAGATTAAGAATATTTTTCTAGGTGAAGCACATTTCAAGGAAAAATAGCTATCTTTTGAGATATTTATTCACTGCTTAACTTTTTTAATTCTTTACTCCTGTAGAGAGCTATAAAGAAGCATGGTGTGTTTAACTGATTAGACAAAGATATCTGCTTACTCAGCCTAAACAGAGTTTAAAACTTTTGCTAAATCCAGCTCTTAGAACTCAAGGCCTGTCAGATAAAAAATACTGAATATATTATGGTCTGAGAATAAGCCCATTCATGGACACTATTTATTTTAAACTACATTAATTGGTGTTGCATTTGCAGTACAGGTGTGCTGCTGGAATGCAAACAAGCACAGAATATGCAGAACGAAGGACAGGCAGTGATTTTGAAATGTTAATTAGAAACACGAGGGATATGAGAGTGTAGTGGGAAAAAAATGAATGTGCTGATGGTGAGAAAAAGAGAAACCTGCTAGAGCAAAGCATCCAGAGTAACAGTCCCAGTAAAGGCAGGAAGATGCAGCTGGCAGAATCGAGTGTGCAGGTCTCCAGTGCCCACAGGAAACCCCGGGTTGGGCACTGCCCATCAGGCCACTCTGTGCAGCACAGTCTCACCAGGTCCATCTCACATGCCAGCTGCATTTCCCACAGAAATCTCCCCAAAGTTTTGTCACTGGAAAGCAACACCAAATAAAGCTTCATTCAAATAAACTGTGCAAGTCCCATTACTTTAGAACCGTAAGTTAATTAACACTCAGAGCAGTAATATCAGCACATTGGCTATCTGGATTTCTGTGGAAGATGAAAATTGACATGTTAATATGAATGTTTAAGATGCAAGAGATACTATTCAGTAACAGTTTGCTTCTACAGTTCACTTCTATTGAAATTCAAAGCCACAAGAGCTTTGACACAAAATTTAACTTTTTCTACTTGTACCTTCCATGTTCCTGCTATTGAGATGACCTTTTCAAGCTTCAGTCAAACCATAAAACATAAAAAATCAAGCCAAACAAAACTCAGAAATAAATCAAAAATGAACCTGATTCTAATGCAGCTTACTACAAACTATAACATCAATTAAATCCCTCCAATATTAATGAAATACAACAGAAAAAGTGAGAAAAAGAAACTTCTGGCTGTATCCTCATGTAGAGCTCTGTGCAAGAAGGAAGTTCAGACTGAATTGTTCTGCACAGCACACCAATACAATATTGCAACAACAAAGGGGGTTGTTCTGAAATAAAATCCTTACAATCAAGCGCACACTGAACTTTATTGATCCTAATATTTTAAGACATGGGAATCATTAATTTTGTTAATTATCAAATGAGTCTTACACATAATTATTTCAAATAAAGTTAGTATTTTAGAATTTGGAATATAAGTTCCAAACACATCTAATTTCATCTCTTATAACTAAAGGATCATAGAAAAGTAGTTACTAAACACACGAATGACATCAATGACATTTCAATACAGTCATGATAATTACAGGAGTCCTACATGCAAATGTACTATATAGCTTCATTGCTTCAGCATGCAATACTGAAATACAATGATTTCTTTCCTAAATTCATCATCTCAGACTCACCTGTAAAGACAAAAACATGAAAAATGCTCCTATGTACACATATATGCACTCCTCAATAAAGTCATCCATATTTATAGGAGTTTAGTTAATGTTTCTTCTTCACTCGGGCACAGTTTTCCTTACAAAGGAGCAAGACAGTGACTTCATTCCACTCGTTTTCCTTTAGAGGACGAACGCAAGGGCACCACATGAAATCTGATCCACATTTCCCATCTTTCACACGAGGGTTAAACCCACATTTTGGGTGGTGCAGTACAGCAGCTGCAGATGGAGGCTGCAGCTTGGCAGCTCCCAGCTGACTGTGCATACCCGGAGTGCTGAATGCCATGGGGCTCTTCCAGCACTCTGCCCCCACTAATGGTGCTACAGAGCCTGGTTCACTCCCCTGGTTCACACAAGGAGAAACCAACAGCCTCAGCAGTACACTGATATTCATTGTTCTCTGTGTTTTACTCGGATGTTAAAACTGTTTCATTACTGTTGATCTGTGTGTTTGTATTTTTGTTTCTTCTTGAACAAACATCATTAACAGATCATTGTCACAGGCACACACATATTAAATAATTATGAACTCCTATTTTCAAGAAGGTAAAAGTACTGTTAAGAAAGCTTTGTTATACTAGTTCCAATTTCTTGAGCCAAGCCTAACAATTCACTATTTTTAAAAGGCATATCTAATAATATCTAACAGAGCAAAACAATCTGGCAACATCCCCTTCCTGCACATACACACACGTACAGACTGACAGAGCACATCCCTCACCAGCTTGGGACCCTGAACCACAGAGATATTTCAAGCCAAGTTGTAGATACACCTTTCCTGACAAGCCAGAATTGTTTGTAGCAGGATCCCTGCTGCAGGTACGTGCACAAAAAACAATGTGACCAGAATGTCAATGGAGGATGTACTGTAACCCCCTTCACACCAGACCATTTCTTCTTCAAGGAAAATACCACCAAGATTAGAAGGAACAAGCAAATGGGTCAACACTTAAACAAAAAATCAAATTATAATAAATCCTTAAAAATAATAATAATGACAAAACACAACCAGTTTTCTGAAGGAATTTTTAGGTTCAGATTGAATTGCAGGCTCCAAGACTTCAGGGGCCCTTATGCAAAATGCAGATCTATTCTTGCAACTTACAGTTCTCATAATTGCCCAATTGTCAGACACCAATAACTTGATTCCAGATTTTCAAGTGTGTGTGAATGGAGAACAATGGAGACTGTAGCTCAATGGGATTTCTCAAAAAAATCTATGTCAGTCTTGGAAAGCATCGATCTGCTCAAATTCAAGCACGCTTTTCACTATGAACCACGTACCAAGCTCCTCCCCAAAACAACAAACAAAAGAACTGCTACTTCTTAATCAGAATCTCAGAAGCAAAAAGAAAACCTCTGCAAAACCATTACTACTGATTCTGCATGGAAGGCATTCACAAATTCTGAGAACGCATTACAATAAAACAAATATTGCATGGATTAACAAGCATTCCAGTTTATCAAAAAAAAACCAAACCTCTCAAACATTTGAAACACTCAAGAATTACTTACTTTGCTTCAAATCTTAGACCACCACTGTTATGACTCCATCAGGTACATTCATGTGGGCAAGGACAGAAAATGTCACACCACAAGTGGCTTCAATGGCTTAGTAAACCTCAACTTGCCCTTAAATGAAGACCAAGAACGCAGCATCATTTGACTGCTGTTTTAGCTCAGTGGTCATTTGAAACTTAGCATGTCAAACTCTAACACAGGCAGCCCAGAAAAGGGTCACAGGGCCTTCCCCACAGCAGGTAAAAAGACCTGATTTCCATTCCACAGCGTTTACAGCATAAATTGATCTCCACACCACAAGACATTGAAGACGACGCATCAAGGACAAATGTGAACTAAGCAACTTTAGAGTGTTTTATGTTGTTACCTATTTTTCAGGTTAATACGAGATCTTTACACTGGTACATTAATGTGTCTGAGGCCACTGGAGTTATACTGCAGTTTCTTTACCAGATTGCATTATATTTCTTCACAGTTCCTATCTACTTTCAAATTTAAGCAAACCCCAGGGAACACAGCCGTTCTGTATTCTTGTTGATAGCTTTGCTGCTCTAGCCCCATCTCTCTCAAGAGAGCTTGTTAGGTGTAATACCTCTAAGAAAAAGGTTTAAGCAACATTTTGTTCCAAATCCTGAGAAAAGTAAAAATAATTTTAATTATGTTCTCATTTCCATGCCAGGCCATCTTCTTTACTATGACGTCCAAATACATTCTGCACTGCAACGAATTTTGAGAAACAAATGAAAAAACATCCCCGCCTCCTGAAGCTAGGAAGGCAGATTTATTTATCCAGCAGTAGGTATCTGAAATGCCTATCATAAAAATACTATAAAAACAGTTGAACAGGTATTTCTTGGAGCAAAGAAAGGCGAGAGAAAAATCTGCAGTATAGCTTGAAGACAAGTCTTCACAGCTGCATTTGTCAAGCTTCAGCTGATTCTGAATATATCCATTCAGTATAGGAAAACCCAAATGAAAAACAACAGGAAAAAGAAAGATGTCAGGCTGCTTCTGTTGGGTTGAAGGAACTAATACCACTATAAAAGCTATCAAGCAAGGGGCTCTCACTTCTTATTGCAAATGTATTCCTATAAACATTGCAGAACCACCAAACTATTCATAACTAAAATGCAAAGTGCCACATCCCCTGCCAGCTTCTGTGTCTCTGCCAGAGACTTCAGTTCTGCTCCAGCCTTTGTTTTATTTCTACTCATGCCTCAACATGTACCTGTGAGACAGATTTTTCTGTGTATTAAGAGGAAGACAATTAATGGATAAATGAAGATGTGAAGACAGGTATATAAAACTTAAAAAAAAATAGATAGCATAAAAAGGAATGGAAGGTGTTTACTGCTTTCACTGTAAAGAGGGGAAAAAATACAGGACATTTTGGTTTTTTGACACATTCGTATATGAGGGAATGTAGAGAAGTGTCAGCTTACACTTTAAAGGAAAAGTTCTACAGTGATTCACCAACAATATTGTCTTTCACATGAGGCAAACTGCACTCATGAAATTATATTTCCAAAACACAATCTATCATTTTCTGAATGATAGCCACCATATAGCTGTTGACTAAAACAGTGATCATTCTACCTAGGATAAAGGATAATTATCAAAAAAAGTCATATTTTGTAAAAATAACAGCTAATACACAGCTTGTAATAAATATTACTCAGTCAACTCAGAACAAATCCAAAAGGTCTGCAGTGACAAAGTCAGTGACTCCCACGGCAGTGTTTTAGGACAGCAGGCATAGCTGATTTTCACAGAAGACACAGGTGGACTTGGAGGAGCCAAGGGGAAAACAATGGGAATCCATAACCCTCAGAGAGAAGCTTCCCAAAAAGCTGGACCTGCCTACCTTCAAACCCCTCAATCTTGTCTACGAATACCCTGAAAGCTGAGGCTTGCCTGCTCCATTTCCAATGTTTCTGTCCACTACTGGACAGTCTCCTTGTTGAAGCTGAAACCTGTTACTTTAATTACAACATCATGGATTTCCTGTGCAGCTGTTTTGTTTGGGGAGGGGAGCTGGGATGATTTTTTTAATCAAAAATCGTTCCATTTCTTGGTTCTGGCTTCAGCTTTTTATGAGAATAAAACCACTGCAAAACATCTATCTTTGTGGAGATGAGCTCTCTTCCCTAATGCACTGAGACGCCTTGGAGCACTGAAAGTGCTCATCCGAGGATGGTGAAACATTTTGCTTTGAGCAGTTCTGTATCCATGCATAAAAACTGAATCTCCAGCAGGTGAGATTCATAATGTTGCTGAAATCCATCAGAGCCTTGTCATCCACATCACCGGGATAGGGTGGTTTATTCAGAGAGGGAAAGCTGTATTCTAAGAAAATATTAAAAAACCCCTTACAGTTGACAATATGCTACATAAAGGAGTGTCCTTTAAGTAAACAGCAGGAACAGCTCGATTTCCTGATCGCTGATCAGTATTGCTGATCACATTTAAATGTCACCTGCAGCCTAGCATTTGTGCTTGATCCTGCTTCCATTAAAACAAATGTCAGAGCTCCCAAGAAGATTATCTCCTTCATAGGCCTTAAGGCTATATGAAACAGTCTTTCTGAACTCAGATATGCTATAATTAGAACAGTATAGTCCTAAAGAATTATTAAGTATACTGAGAATACCACAAGGATGCTAAATATTGCACCTTTGCCCTGAACTACAGCAGGGTGTGAAGCACCTATTTCAGCTTCTGTATTTTCTTTCATTTTTCAGTAGTCATGTGAGAAATAATGATCTATACCTTCACTGAAAATTTGGTTTTGCACACTGGACATTTAACAACCAAGAAATAGTGATTATGCTCCCTTGCTTGAAACTGAAATCTCCCTCCATGTGTCATACAAGAGAGTCATTGGTTCTAATTTGCACATATGGAACCACTCATGCCTTTCTTTGTGCTAAGGCATGCAGATTCTGCCAAATCACAGAATTATTGACCAGAGTGAAATAGTCAAGGCAGGCCTTAAATTTAATGTTTCCTTAATTACACTTCTGAATTTTTGCTGCACATTCCCAAAGCCTCTGCCATAGCAAACTAGACCTCAATGTCTCGTTTCTTCAAGAGAAGGGCTTTATTTTGGGATATGGCAGCCAGGGCCACTTCCAGCACTGCACCTGAAAACACAAGTACAAGAAGGATTAATGCTGAGTACAAACAAACACAGCAGAAACACACAAGTCTGGTGGGCTGGAAAGAACCTCTCAGTTGCAACACCCTTCACGACACAATCAGAAAGATGTTCTACAGGGGAATAATAAAAATATGGTAAAACAATGTCCTTGTGGATTTTGGAATTCCTGCTGTAAGCAGGGCAACATGTCATCTTGGAGGGGCTGCACACAGAATCTTTTCTGATCAAATCCACTAAGTATTTCCAGTCCTCCCCTTCCAAGCAGCGCATGGTCAGTGTCCCTCTCCTTCCAGCCAACACAAGCCTCTATTACAAACTCATGCTTTGGTCAGCTAACAAATAAAAATAAAAATCCAAGAAAAGCCCAATCAAGGCTAATTTGTAACACTGTCTCACCATACAAACTCAGCTCCCCACCCACTGCTGGGAAAAAGAAAACTGCACAAAATTCTCATCCTTTATATTTACAGTATGCAGCCATTGCTGGATTAGTTTACGCCAGCTGCAAAAACTCACCCTCTGTAACAAGAGATTCTTCTGGTGTTGGCAGAGACCTTCTAATAGTCTTCAGTCCTCACAGAAGACAAATATTTTACATGCAGTTTTCTTTAAGGCAAAGTACACAGCATTCTATGTTGATTTTTAATTTTAAGATAAATACTTTCACTTCCAGTTTGCTACAAGCAAAAATCACTAAAAGCATGAGCCTATTATGAGTTTTGTAAAATAAACATGATCCTCTAGAAAAATTGTTCTTTGTTTTACAGATGATTTTGTAATTCAGTGGCACTTCCATGGCCAGTCATGCACTACTGCAGTCAGAAAAGATGAATTCATCCCTCTAAGGAATTAATGCAATACTGAAGGATCATGTTATGGTCTTCTAATTACTTTATGGCACCCTATAGAGAGAATCAACTTTGAACAGCAACATATTTCTGTTGATGAAAACATTGCTCTACTTATGTATCATTTTAGTATGGCATATCAGGCTGTCTCAATCTACCTCCTGCATGCGAGTCAAGCTTTTATAAACGTTAAAAATCTGAATTATTATACTTAATTCAAGAACATTAAGCCACATTCTTCCCCAAAACAGCAGAAAATAAGGGAATACCCCTAACAACAGATGGGGGGGGGATGGAAGGCTGTATTTGTTTCCTTTCTATGAAGACATTGTGCAAAACCAACACTCTACTGGAGGCCACTGCCACTGCTGACAAGTTTGCACAGCCTGTTTCTAGAGCTACAGAAGACACATAGGAATTGTAATCAGCACCCATAAATTATATCTACAACTCTGAAAAATGCCCAAGAATATACTTATCAAATAGAGCCAATACACAATGGGAATTCATTGGTTTTCCTTACACTAATTCCAATCTATATGCAGGCATATGAACTTGGAAACCAATTCTGAATAGGATTTCTAACACTTTTGTTCTAGGAAATGTTAAAAAAAAATCAAAACCAAAAACAAAACAAAAACAAACCACCAACCCCAGCTCTAATTATCATTATTTGTTGCTTAAGCAAATACTACAATTTCATAGGGAAAGCTCAAAATGCATTAGGTCCTGCTAATGCTTTCCTGTGCTGAAAACCTCTCCAAGATGTTCTTGCTAAAATAATGACCCCTGGAAATGTAGTCAAAGGCACTTCCCTGCTCCCCCCAAATAGACTATACAGAGATGATCACACCACATGCATTTCAAGTCAGATTTTGACTAAAATCTCAGGTTTCTAGGGTTCAGCACAAGAGCTTAGTCCCCTGCCTTTGCTCTGCTGTGTTGGCAGCAGTTGAACCATTTCACCACTAAGCTGCTCCATGGTAAATTGCTGTATGGTCTCAGTGATTTTCTGATGGTTAATCTCAGACCATCGTTAACACGTTACAGCTAGAGGCAATCGTGAGAGAATGATCAATTAAGCACATGATTAGCAATTTTCTTTGCCCTGTCCAACCCCCTCAAATTAAGTGGTTCAGGCTTGACCATTGTGCCACAATGAAAACGAGTAAAACGCATTTAACCTCATTATTCCTGTTTGAATAGCAAATTACCTAAAACCAACTCATTCAGCCATGGCAACGAGGAGCTGCAAATTGTTTGTTAGCATTGTCTTCTCCACATGCCCTTTCTGCCGAGAGTTCTATTACATCACTTGCAATTTATAAAGCAACAACACGAAACACTTCAGAGGACACCAGCTGGATAAAAAGTGTTTTGTAACAGTTCAAAGGGGGCAGCAGCACAGAGCAGAGCCTCAGATACAAAGATGTGAGGAATGATTTGCTTACTGTATGAGTGACCTCTCTGAAGTCAATGGAATAATATGGAATTTAATTTAAGAAATAACACGGTGCAAATAGACGAGGTGCTAAAAACTGGACTGATTTCAACTAGGAATGATCTTTAGGATTTTTTAAGTAGATCTAAAAGTGAAATTGTAATAACCTAATTGACAAACTCGTGAATAATAACTCCTCCAAACCTCATCTTTCCCTATTTGACCAGGTTATCATCCCTTACTTCCCGCACCTTCCCCTCTTTGTCAATTATTTTTTCTTCATATACAGAAAAGCTGTCCACAAAAAGTCGTGTATTTTGGCACTGGGAAGGGTCTGTGATACACCCTGCTGAAATGAGACCAGCCCCCCCATGACTTAGAAATATAGCACCTTTATTAAATTAAAAAGGAAGAGAGACATCTGTGTATGAAAAAGGGATCAAAGAAAATCCTGAGTCCAGGAGCTGAACAACTGTCACCATGAATAGCAGAGTCTAATTATTGGGGGCATTGGGGAACAGGATAGCCACCATCAGCTGAAATTAAATTTTAACAGATCTAAAATTTTCACTTTAAGAACAGAAACTGATGCAGAAAGACACAGCTCTCAGAGCACTTCCCTGCTCCCTTCCTCCTGGCTGAAAAGAAGCTTACAGGAAACCTGTACTAGCAGCACAGGACTGCCTTTGGTTCACATCCACAAAGGGTTCCCATTGCAACAAACGCTCTGTGTGTCCCTTCAGCTCATCCCAGACTCATTCCCAACCTGCAAGTTCCTTAGTGAGCTGAATAATGGTGGTGTTCACACGTTCCTCCTTTATTTTATTCATCTGCTTTTGCTATTTGCTGGATGGACATCTCAGACAGTCTTCCACTGAAGTTATTTTCTAACTCATGGCTATGTTGCCAGCCGTGACATTTCATCCACGGCTTGTAGGGACACCCAGCACTCGAGAGCAATCTTATATGAGATTCAGACAAATATATGGAATTAATTCCCATATATGCCAACAGCTGGGGCACAGATATTTACATCTGCACAACCACAGATCAGAGCATGCCCAGCTCTCAGAAGCTGGGACACATCAACATCAGTAACATGATCAAATGTGGCTGAGTGAAAATCTGGTGAGTGGAAGTCTAAGCTTCTGCAAATCTGCCAAGTCATATTTAAACATTTTTGTTCCAAGGCATTTTGGGAGAGTTCTGGATTGGCCTTTGCAGCACTGCTTTACTTCTAAGTGCATGCCTCATTTAGATGTGAAATACTACAGATTTCCATTTAGATTTACCTCAAAACAATTTACTAAGTAAAACGGGAGGGTGAAGTTATGGGAACGAATAGAGCTAATAATAATGAGGAGTTCCTTATTTTTCCCCTAGTTTCCCTTCCTTCCATCTCTGTTTACAGTAATATTAATTAATTACACAAATATAACAGCCTTGAACTGTCTAGTTCATTCCTTGAGACTGTCATCACCATCCACGCTGCCAGAACTCATTTTCTGTCTTTACAGATTCATATCTTAGATTTATTTTTTCACTCTTCTAATACTAATAGAAGAACAGCAAGGTTGGGCAGCCCACTGCTGAAAATCCAGTATTAGAGACTGCCCTAGAGACCTTTGCCACAAACTATCATGTAAACAAAACTGTCCAAAGTACAAATTAAGGGTGTTCTTTGGAAGTTCCAGTTAACAAACTTTGATTTCTAGTAAAAGAAGAAAAAGCCTGAACTTTGAGGAAATTCAACAGTTATTTCAAATATTCATTTAAAATTTTCTTTCAGAACAAATTCAACACACTTCATTCTAATTAAGCAAAAGGTATAGCAGAACATCAAAAACCAGGTATGAAATATAATGCATTCAAAATGCTTAGACAGCTGACAAATATGCACACACCAATGCAAGCAGATTTCTGCAGTGCTAAAGTAGAGCTCATCAAGCTACATTAAAATCCCAGGGGAAAGAGGAAAAGAAGACAAACCTGCACACACAGAACAATTCATTGTTCTGAATTTCCTTACGGAATCCAATTCTTCCCTAACTTCTTAAGGGTTTCTAAAGTACAAAAGTGACAGCAAAGTGATTTTCTTCAGGTATCCTGTTTTTAAGAATCTGGAAATGGCAATAGTGATAAAATGCAGCAAGTTTTGGTTTTTTTTTTCATATGCTATGAAAAAAACATGCATTGAAAAAGGGATTTTTGGCTGTTTGCCAGATTGCAAAATATGCATGAAGTGTTGCTGAAGAATCCCTTTAGAAGTACAAAACCATCATAAACCAATTATTTCTACACAGTGTGAGTTCGCTGAAGTTAGTGGAAAGTGGAAATCTCTTGTCCTATTACTATCTGCAGGTTACACTTCCTGGACATCCCAGAAAATGCAGCAAGGACAAAATTTGCTCTTAAATGTAGCAATAGGTCTGTCTTCAGACACCTTCAACTCCTATTTAAAAGATCACAGGTATTTTTCTGGATGTTAATGAAGTTTCTTTCACAGAAATTTTAGTATTTTTGATTGCAATTGAATATTTGTATTTTTGATTGCAATCTCAAATACTGACGCTCAAGGAAAAAATAACTCAGTGAGGTTTTTTTATATGCAATTGCAGTTTAGATACATGAGATCTAAACCACCTCAACTATTTCTTATAATGACCTTTCAACAGTTATGCAATCTTATGGTAACATTTCTGCATTAAAAGGTAGACTGATATTGCACATCAAGTTCATTTATCCAGCCAGCAAGTACATAAGAAAAACAACCTTTGGATCTCCTCACAAGCAGGAAAATGCACTATAACCATCTAACATACAGTGAAAGAGTGAGAAATTATAAATATGGAAGAAAAGAACACTATCAACCTTAGAAGCACATATTCTTTAGAAACAAATAAAACCACATAGCTATTCATATTTTATGTGGCTACTACCATGGCACACAACATTTTGCAAAGTAATTACCATAATGTGCAAACACTTCTATAGGAGAAACTACCAAATAAATCTGTTTTTTAGTGGTATTTTCAAGCGTGGATTGTATTATGCAGCCTCTATACACACTCATAAGGTAATTGGTAAGAACTTCCAGCATTTCACCCTTCATAGGCGCTGAAAAGTCAATGTTATTTAACTGTTGCACAAATTTAATAAAAAGTCATAATCCAAGGAACTCACCCCAGGTCAACAGAAGGAATCCAAGAACCAAAGTTATTTCCAAAGTCCAGACAAGAGATCTGAAAGAGAATAACAAAGGGTTTGTGACAAAGCTGACACGGAGTCCTCTGAAAGGAGCAAAATCAATTGTGACATTTTTCATTTATTTGTAAATGCCTCTTTGGCAGTATGCTCACTCCAAACGACAGCTGACTCTTATAGAAAAGGGGAGGTGATGGTAAAATAGAGGAATCCTGACAGTTGCTTTAATGAGATTCTGCATTAGGATCACTCCACCACTTTCCCTCAACAAGGACTGTGCCCTTCACTTTCAATCTTATATCCTCCAATTTGGAAAGCATTAATCCTGTGAAAAACTCAACTCAGCCTCCTCTCATCACCATCAGAGCTCTTCTTTCCACCTCCTTCACCATCTCACTGATGTTTATGTATGGAGTCCACTCACAATTTAAAATACATATAATTAGCATAGAGCAAATTAAACTTCAACCTGATAGCATTACTTTAATCAAAGTCTAGTTGCAGTGTGTGTGGTGAGGACAAGAATCTTGAAACAGACCTCAGTTGATATTAGGAGTGCAAACTCAGAGTTTTCCTTCCAGCTCTAGGAATTATGCTGCTGGAAGTGTTCAATGCAGGAATCTCTGATGCTCGAATTTTCTTTATTAGAGAAATAAATAGGGAAATCTGTAACATGACTGGGAACTTGCCTTGCAAATATTGAGAGAATAATCATTCTGGGAACAGAAGCAGACAAGGAATTTTAATAACTGCAACAACAGGCAACATGACACCACCTGTTTCAGGAGAAGGCCACTGGCTTGAGGATCCAGTGCTTGAGCACACTTATTCTGGCATAACTCTTATCTGACATATTCCATTCTTATGTTTTCCAACAGTAACACATTTTTTGTTGTTCAAACTCGTTTTCTAGTGCTATATCACATATCTTTCAATGAAACTAGATGACAGCACTGAATAGATCACGGTAGCCTCAGGCTGCACTGAAATTAGTATTTTATCCTCTGTTAACATCAGTAAATCATTTGTATTACAATGATAACATTTTGTAAGAAAAACAAACACACACCAAAAAACCATACAGGCATTGCCACAAGAAGGGTGAATCCCAGGTCTTTTGCATGCTCTAGCATCTTCTGAAAGATGAGGCTGGTGAAGGCACAAGAGAACAAGTCCTTTGAGCAGCAGCTGAGGGAGTTGAGGGTGTTCAGCCAGGAAAAAAAGAACCTCATCACTCTCTGCAACCACCCGAAAGGAAGTTGGAGCCACGTGGGGCTGGTCTCCCAAGCAAGAGGACAAGAGGAAACTGCCACAAGCTGTCCCAGGGCAAGTTTCAGACTGGCTATTAGGATAAATTTCTTCACTGAAAGGTGTGTCACACCCTGGCACGGGTGCCCAAGGAAATGGCTGAATCCCCATGGGCAGAGGTATTTACAAGGTGTGACACTGGGGCACTTGGACTTGGGGAGGATGGGAAGTGCTGGGTTAATGGTTGGACTTGATGATCTGAATCTAGGCAAACAGGCTTGATCTGAAAAAACTGAAATGTCTGCTGTCATACTGATCAGAAAACAATTCCATCTCACCTCTGGATGAAAGCTGGCTAATAAGTCATGTTTGGGAAGTTCGCAGTTAATTACCCTATATCACAATCTGCTGGACAATATACAACATAAATATTGAACAAAGCTCATTTATTTCCTGAAAGAAGAGACACGAGTGATCTTCATGAGTTACAGAGCAGTTTGCTTGACAGCCTTCAGAGAACGAGGGGAGTAATCCACGGCTCAGCAAAACTTCTATTTTTCGTTGGATTAATTTGTTCAAAAAAAAAAACCACCCACAACTTCTTGAGAGTATTGTGGAGGCTTACAGAAGAAAGCTTTTTGGCACCTTCAATTTGAGGATGCAGACTAAAGGTATAACTTTGAAACCTTTTACACAATCTTTCCTGGTATATAAGATCTTTAAGAGTCTCAATTGATGGAATCAAGGACTGTGATTCACTTTCAGTATCAGCATTTTTTTTCCTCTGAGATTCACTGTTTGCTGAAACTCTTCTAAATTAGCGTAACAAAGCCCAGCACAACATTAAATCACCTCCCAAGCATAATCAATCTCAGTTACCAAAGAAGAAAAAATGGAGTACACTACAAAACAAATTCTCTGGAAGTTTCTTCTGATTGATATCAGATATCTTAAGTCAAACGACCCCTCATATTTCATTCCTAAAAATATACAGTTACTCCTAGTAACCTTTCCCAGTTGGATGGAAAGCAGGAAAGGCCAGATTCTGGCCTCTGCTCTGGTAAGGGAGTACCAATGAAAAATATTGAAGTCAGCACACATTTGGAAAAAAAAATTATTATTTAGCTCCAAGGAAGGTTGCTTTGTAATTCAGACAGGTGATCTGGAGGCACAGCAGAGCAATAATGACTAACATCACATACTAGAGGGAGTATAAATTTTAATGATATCACTCATAAAACCCACATTTTAAAGGTTACAAAACAGAAACAAGCTTACAAAGAAAACACATAAATCATTCAAGGTGTCAGGCTTCTATTCCTTAGCTATTTTAAGAGCTAACAGCCTGTCCATCACTAAATAAACCTCAATATGCTACACTCATTTATGCAGGACTGAAAAGGGAATGTACACTAGAGTTCAGCAACCATTCACCCCTATAGACTCTATTCTTAACAACACAATAGCAACAGTCATGTGTAACCTCACTGATTTATTCATTACTCAATAAAATTACACAAAAACACTTGACCAAATTCACCTACATCTAGACAAGACCACAACAACACATAATTAGCACCATAATTACAAGGACTCCTAATCCAGAGACGTTATTGCACTTCACTATTTGCTCATACACACTTCATTGTAGGCCCTTAAATATAGGGCATTAACAGAGGATTAATGGGGCATTCCCATCGACAGACCAGACCACTTTCATCCCTTGCAGATGAAAGAGAAAGAGGCTTTATTATCATTTTTAATTACTGTAATTGGTCTGCAATTGCAACTGCATCTATTGTTGTCCCTGTACACACACTATCAACACAGAACAATTTAAATGGCTGGTTGGGAAACGGTCACTTAGGGCCAATAAACCACTGCAAACAGTGAACTTTGACAGACCCATCATTCAAACCCACAAATCACCTTTTGAGCTGGGTTTTACCAAGATGACATGTCGTTTGGCTCAGTGGTCATTTCTCTTAGTCACAGAGTTTCACCGACAGTAACTTCCACCTCCACAACACCAACTCCCTACTCCAGAGGGATTCTGCATTCCACCTCAGAGACCAGGCCTTCAGGATTTGGTTTTCAGAGCTCACTCTGCTTTTACTTTACTTTTTTTTTTCCTTAATATCATTTTATATTTGAGCTGCTTAATGGATAACTCAAAGTTGATCTATTCACTTTTTTTCAAACGCAGACACACACTGAAAGACACTTGAACAGGGTCATTTAGCCTTGCTGAAAAGTCCAACAAGATTATCAGTAAAAGCCTTATCCAAAATCCTCCCGTGTCAAACAGAGTATGGATTCTTTCCAAACTGGCTGGATTTAATACTGAATGCAGATTTGGGATCTATTCTCAATCCAAATCAGAGTGCAGCAGTCAACCACTCAACTCCAGAACTCTCCTTGGCGACACACACGGGATTTCAAACTGCAAGCTCGCATTGGAAATTTCTGCATCCAATTACCACTTATCAGAGGCCACCAATCTCTTAAACTTTAATGGTTAAAGAAAACTCAGTGTTTGGTTTACAAAGGCAATAAACACCTTGATGCTTTCAGTAAGCTCTTTGCCTTATACTGTTTTTTTTAGTTCTGGAATCTTTTCCTGTAGCTCTGGAGGAACTTTATTTAAGTAAAATGCTAACCTATTATTTTTCCAGTCTTTGTTTTCTCTAGGAAATTATTTAAGAAGAAAACCCTCGAACAGTGATCTCAGCATTCATACAGCAGTGAACTTCAGATACAGTAATTGCATAGCTGTGAGCTATGACGACTTTCCCATGGGGGAGAAATGACCTGGTAATTCACGAATGACAAAGTCAAAACTAAGGTAAGCTGGGGGAGGGAAAGGATTTCCCCCTAGGACGAGATAAATATAATTTCTCACAGCAGTGTATATGTCTCTTAAGCCTCAGGTGGTTTTAAGTTAATGAGATTAGTTCCAGCAGGCAGTGAAATCCCAGGATATAGGAATTATATTTCAGCAGTTTTCACTTCATCCAGCAAGCACGGTGGAGTCAATCTTTGTGTCATTTTGTTATTGTCCTGGTTTGGGTCTTGTTCTCAGGCTCAAGCCTGGCTAAAGCACCTCATAACTTTGACTTAAAAGCTTAAGCATCATGTAAAGTGTGTGTTTAAATGTTTAAAAGTGAGGAGAAAAGCACCAGGCTTAATCTGTAGAAAAGGGGTTTTTTTGTTTAACTTTTCAGATGTGCTTTTATTCAACGGAATTTGTTCTTGTACTTTTACTAAACCAAGGTCACATGCATTTTTATCCTGGACACACAAAAAGCCCCCAGAATGCACTGCTGTAGGGAACACTGCCTTTAAAATATTTACACCCTAAAAAGATGGACATTAACAGGTTTGGATGACTGGCTAGCCCAGGATTTTGGTAATAACCACAATGAGCTCCTATCCAGTGACCACCCACTGGATGTACAAGCTGCAGTTTCCCTCCAGTCCTCCTCGTACAAGAAAACCTTCACTCCCTTATACCATTACAAGAGCTGTAAAGATTAGAAGAAGGCTTTCAGAAGATTAAAAAAATAGGACAAAACCGAGGTCAGATGGTAACACTGATTTTCACTAAGAATTTTTCTACAACCAACCCAATTTTGACTCACAATCATTGAATAACTGCTAATATAGCAATTGTTTTACACTCTAGATACTACTTTTAGCTGTGAATTTAAATTTAACCTTGATGACATCACCACTGCAAAGAAAATGCAGAAAAATGTAGTGTTGCCAACATGCTTTAGGAAGCTCTTTCCCATCCAACAGGGGAATGACCTTTACTCCTCCCGTGAAAATGCCCAGACATCGCATCAAGAAAATGCTCGTATTAGTCCCAGGCTTCTTTCCAAGACAGTCTGATTAAACTTCATATCCAGAAAGCACACAGAGGAGTTATTTTTATTGGGGTAATTTAACCTCAAAATACAATATGAGCTCTATTAAAAAGACTTTCTAGAATACCCAAGTCCATTACACGGAAAGCTCTGTTTATTTTAGTTTTAACTCACAAGCCTGACTTTAACACAGGCAAATCACACCCACGCAGATATCATTGTTTGAACTTTTTGTCAGTTTTATTTATTTATTCCTACTCCCGAATCTGCCCTCCCATTCTGTGTCAAAGCACTACACTATCTTTACTCTTCATCCTGTCTAGAGATGTCCTTCCTTCTTTAGCCTTTAGCACTTCATAACCATGTGCTTTCAATTACATACAAAAAGTTCAAGCATCTCTTTGCCAAAAGAAAGAGCAAGTCCCATCATAGCTCAGTGAGGAGTGGCAAAAATTCAAAATTAGGAGACTCATTTCCTTTTTCTCTGGAAAAACCTCAGCTGGTACAAACAGGTAACATGTAACTGAAGAGAGGCAACATCAGGCAATGAATCTGAGGACAGAGGCCAAAATCTGTCCACAAACTGGTTTCTGGCACAATTCAAAACTCTGGAACCTGCTATGCTGGATAAACACCTGAGCATCCAGTCTGCATCACTATGGGGGCTGGCTGTAACTTGGAAAAATGCAGCTGCACAGGGATGTGGTATCACACACAGCTGAGATAAAAAAGCATTTGCCTGTAGGACACCCAGATGTTTGCTTACACGCAAAGCAAACACACGTTTGCTGTCAAGGTAAACCCAACGAGTATTTCCACACGTGTGCAGATCAAAGCATGCGGTTTTCAATTAAAAATAACCCACAAATATGAATTCCAACAATGTGAAAATGAACTACCAGGGTAATTACTCTGGAAGTACTGCAATCATGAGTGTCATCAGAATGCATTACGCTCTGTGTTGGCAAAAGAATTGTTTTGTAATGGGTCAGAGAACTCCTTTCCACACACTTTAATAATCAGCACACAAGCTTCAAAGGGGGTATCTATTTTAAATCTCTGCCATCATTTCACTGTCAGCCTCTGAAAGAAACAGGCCCGCTGGAAAAATACTTTCCAAAGTATGAAAAAATGGTGCATTACCCTAAAATGTTTCCAGAAGAAAACAAAATGCAGCGGTCTGCAAGTATCTACATTTGTTTTAAGGTCAGGAAGGTCAATTAAAATGGACAATTTTTGTTTCTTGCACAATTATAAGTCAAGCTTTATACATAAATACCTGCCACAGTTTAAAAGAAGAGTTCATTAATAGTTGTACAATATTCCAGAGGATTTTTGGAGGGAAAAAAGTGCAGCTTTTTCATTCTATTTGAAACAGTTAATGTGTGTTCAAGCGGCCTTAATCTACTCTGACTAGTTCTTTAAAAAGGAAAAGTCTTAATGCTTGCTTTAACCATACCTTTCTCTTGGTCAGTTCCACTTTTGCTATGTGCAATTTCTTTGCTGAAATAATCATTGTACAAAAGTTCCCTTATAGAGCCTATTATCAGAATTTGGCTGGAGACAGCCCAAAAGCATTAAGCTTCCTGAAAAGCAAAAATGAGAGAGTCAAGCTCTAGCTTTTCACAAGAGCAAGGAAAAATAGCCTGATTTTGAGAACAGCTTGCTGCACCCCTCTTAGCCAGCAAAGAACTGCAGTTTTACAACTGCATGTCACAATAGATGCTCTCTCCTCCATCCAGAGGGCCATGCATCCCCAGAGCTGGCTGTATGTGAGTAAGAACAAAGTTGTGCCCTGACATTTAATTCCCGTGGAGCAGATGCAGAACAGAGCATCTAAACCAACACTGCTGCTGTAAATGAAGGGACAACTCATCCAGATCTGTCCCAGGAGGTGTGAAGAAAAATTCATGCTTAGCTGTGTGTATTTATCTTCTCTATTCTTGTTTTTTTCTTCTTCTTACCTATTTGTTTCTCTCTTAATGTCTGCAACATTAAAAGAAAACTATTACCCTAGAAAATTGAGTGTTTTACAGAAAAAGGAGAGGAATTTAATCTCCACTGTATTTCTCTAAAAATGGTGGAAAGGGCATGTACACTTACAGAGATTACACTTAAACACACTCTAATGCAGAAACAGAAAGAAGACTTAATATAAATGGGGAAATATCACAGAGTTCAGTGAGGAAATTCAACTTTGAACACGAGCATAATCCAGGAACTGCAGCTCTGTCTGGCCTGGGACAAAAGCACACCCTATCAGAGTCTGGCATGACTGAGTGACCTGAGTGATGCTAGAGAATGGCAATACTAAAGCTTCTCAATTTTGCTTGCGTTGCAAATATCCTAAAACAAGACTACTTTTGAAGAAAAAACAAAAAAACAAAAAAACAAACCAAAAACAAAACCAAAGCAATAAAACATCAAGAAGTTTGAAGATTTCTACTCCCTGAAATTTTTGGTCCTAACTCTAGAGGTGCCTGGACACATCAGGAAAGAATCAGCTTCCTTCTGCTGCAGGAATGCAACAGATTACCCTAATGCATGGATGGAACCTTGTTTGGGAGAGGAGAGAGATGCTGCCATCAGCCTGATGTATATGAAAACAGGCAGGCTACAAAGTTTAAGGAAGTAGGAAAATTGCATGAGACTGTTTTGTGATTAAAAAGGAGATAATGAAATGGACAGAAGTTGTCAAAAGAATATTTCATTTTGCTCTGCTTACTGAAATAAGTATTGATGGATGCACTCCCAGCTTCATTGCAGTAAGCATTAGGTTAGGGCTATTGAGCTAACTCACTGTGATGCATCGCATGACAGCGAGAAAAATTAAACAGCTCAAGCTGCGATCTTGTCAGATCTCAGAAGGCTGGCAGGACATGAGTGATCTAATAGGGAACTTCCACAGAGAGCTGGGAAATACAGCTGGGAATTCAGCTCCTGTTTCTACAGAGCACATGCTCAGCAAACTTGGTTCTGGAGGCTGAGGCTTCACCCAGGCTTCTGACCATGGAGGTCATCACCAAACACGTTAATCCTCTCTCAACACAGAACAGCTCCACATTACACAGCTCACACAGACAGGAGCAAAATCAAATGCTTTTGGGGAGTCCTTGAGTGGAGCTGCTCAAGTAATTTTATTATTTTAATGACAGGTGAGACATTTTCGGTCAAAAACCAGGGCAGTTACGAAGAGGGCGGTCCATCAACCTTCCAACAAGAAATGCTCTTCACTTTCCATGCTGGCCAGAAGCTCTGCAGTCTTTTCTGCACTGCAGCCACTGAGTGGTTGACAAACAATTACCCACAGCCAAGATTTCTGAACCACCAGACCACAAAATCTCCCTGTGTACACTCAGCATATCAGGATGTTGCATATCCTTCATTAAAAGAACCACAGAACCACATGAAAACAACAGAGGGTTTCCTCTCGCACTGCAAGCCTAGGGCAGGAGTTTCCACACACCAATGATATTTTCCAGTTGTTGAAGAATGCTCTATTTTAAGTAAGTGACAGTGTGACAATGCTCTGCAAATGTTGTACCAAGGTTTACCCTGTAATATTAAAATTATTTTGCAGATTTTACTGGAGGAAGTTAAATGCTGCTCGAGTTCACTAATGGTTTTCACACCTTAGATTCCAGTAACGTGCCTTGCTCATTTCACAGGACACAGCTTACATTAAGTCTTGTGTACCTGCCAGCAATATCTTCACAATCCTTTAACCTCAAAAATAGGCAACACAATCTCTTTTTAACACTATTATGTAAAAATTATCACATAAACATTAGCAAGAGTGCTCCAGAACAAACTTGCTCCAGGCAAGTTCTAATTTTTCCTGTTTTCAGTTCTTTCACCAATCTCACTCCACTTTGAGTTTTCATGTCCCACTGACTTCATCACTGTCACACAGTATAGCATAAATGTCCCATGTCATTACAGTGGAAAAAATTTTTGTACCCAGTCTTAAGCAAACAAGCAGGGAACATGACTTACTTTTTATATGAAGAGATTGATAACTTTGAGTTTTAAAACTGTACTTGGTGTTTCCCTGATCTTCACTTCCCATACAAAGGTAGAAAGTCCTCATCTGCAAATTGCTAAAAATAATCAGTTGCAAAATGTGACCTTGGATAAAGCAATGTTAAATTGGCCAGCAAATTTTTTGGAGGCATCACTGTTATTAACTTGCAATTTTTTCATTTCAGTCTGCCAGTGATGCTTGGCAGGTTATAATTTTTCATTTTCTCACTTGGCTGATGTTCACTCAAGTAGAGATTATGGAGATAGTGGTGGAGAATTTCTACAAAGATTTTTTCCCCTTTCACTCAATCATATCAGGATCCAAACACAAATTGTCTCTGTGAGGCAGGATACCTCTGTAACAGGATTACTGACAAAGATCCTGTAAGTATTCCAATGCAGGAAGAAGCTCTTTTGGAACTCATGGGCTCTCCAGTGCATTAATGGCCAGCAAAACTACTACTACCTGTTCACTTCTCTTGTATATTAACTATTAAAGCAGAAGTTCAAAACCTTAATGAATTAGTATTTTCCCTTGAGGTCACTGCTCCTTCAATTGGATTTTTTTTAAAAACCACTGATCCCTTTCTACTAAGAGTATTCCCTACTCATGACTAAGTTTCTTTGCCTCCACATCACCTTCCTACTCTCTCATCATTTCCTTGCCACAGATTTAATGCATAAAAACTGTAATGAACAGCTCCTCCCAGTGATCATCTTGCAACAACACTTCCTATTTCTTAAGTGTGTGGGGTTTGGGTTTTTTTTCCTTTTTCACTCCAAATATCCTCTGTTCACAAGGAAAACGTCCAGAACACAAATATCTGACGGAACACAAACAGATCCAAAAATGCGCTATCAATTAAGTTGTTCTGCCTTTGGTGGTGAACCCAACGCATCCTCCTGCCAGAAGATCCATTTTGTGACAATTCTCTGACTAAAAATACCTGGCCCCTCAGCAACTCTGATCCAGGAATTGTACGTGGCATGCTGTGAATATCTGCAGCGCTCTCCTCATTATCAGGAAAGACTTTTCTGTTACTCTTCTCCTAGACAGAGTTTGTGCAGGAAGGGAACGGCGAAGGGAAGTCCAAGAACACATTAAAGGCTGCACACCAGAAGCATCAGTCACCACACAGGGCATCATCATCCATCACAAACCACAGTTCAAACAAAGCTGGAGACACTACAAGGTTTTTCCTACTGTATACAGCCCAAGTGGTATTAAAACAGTCTGACAAAACATGCCATTGCCTTCCTAATTATCCACTTTTTGCCTTCCTACTCAAGCCACGCATATTCAGTACAAAGAAGCAATCACTGACCTGAGTGCACAGAGAAACAAGCTCAAATTTATCTATCTTGCCTTTCTCTTTTTCAACTTTTCAAGCATTTTCAAGTATTTATTATCCTAGCAACTGTGTCAAGAATGCCATTGAAAAGAAGCTTCATCATTCAGTCAAAGAGATTAAAATTTTGGTTGATAACTAGAGTGACATGGCAAGGTTTCTAAAGTCTTGTGACCATACAAAACTATTAACTGAGATCTAATTCTCTGCATTTTCTGAAATATCTTTAGAAAGACAGCATAATGCCACTCATTTTATAGGCAGGGAATTGAAAGAAAAAGGAAAGAAAAGTAGCATTGGGTAAGGCCATAGAGGGAAACACTGGCTGTATTTTAACAGTGACCAAATCTTCAAAATCAAAGTCCATTCCCACTTGTGTTCAGATATTCATATTCTAGATATTTTCCTTTTGAAAATATTTAAGAAAAAATTAACAATAAAACAACAAAACAGGAAAACAACAAAACTGATAATTTAAAAAATGGACCCCAAGTAACAAAAAAACTTCCATTCTTCAAGTGAGACAATTTCCCTTCAGTTCATGACTCCGTTTCCAGCAGCCACACAGTCCAGAGAACAACAGACAATGTTCAGGAGCTCCCCAAGAGCCTATTCCAGTTTTGACAGAGCTCCTAGTTATGTGATTCCCGGCTTACAACCCATGGAAAGTCGCTTTTAACATCTGCTGCTCCATTAACACATCCAGCAACACCATGAAACCAGCAGAGAGCACAGGGAACTCCACCCTCAGGGCATCCAGCAGCCTCCTGGGAAGCTGCAGCAGGTGAGGAATCTGGCTGCCCAGCATCCATCCTGCCTCACTTCAGGGAGGTGCAATGCTAGGCTCACCACACAGAGTTTGTAGAACTATAGAACTTCCACTCAGATAAAATTCTGATCTTAATAAAATATTTTCTTTCAATTAACTTGGAACTAGGCTGGAGAATATATATTTCAGTAATGTATAAATATGCTATTATAAGTTAACTTTTTAAACAGGGTTATTTGGGGCTTAGGTTTTGCATTTTTTCATTCACCTCTCAAACTGGACTTGTTCCCTAAGCTGATTAACACTAATTTAGCTCTGTTAGTGACCACTCGTGCCAGTCAAAGCATATCATGTGATGGAGGGACAACACAACACAAAAAAATGACACAACTGAGTTGTATCAGTCAAGGCTGAATTTCTCAACACAACACTGCAAAATGCTCAGGTCTTCCCATGCATTTCTTTCCACCAAATTAATTCTCTTAAAAACGACCAAATTTGCATCAAGTCTGACCTCAGGTCCACTGAAGTCCAAAGGCTGACATGAATGGAACAGACATGAATTACAGTTGTAAGCAGCTACAGCTCTCTAACAACCTCTGCTAGTTAAAAGGAAACAAAATATGAGGTAGTACTAGCAGCTGAATTTCAGAAAAAAACAGCCTTGAATCTTTATGCACCTGCCTAAAGCTAATAAACTCAGGCATAGATCAGGGAAAATCAAATTCAAATAAACTATTCATGAATCTTTGTTACTTATACATAAGGAATCCAATAAAGAAAGCTACACTGAAAGCAAAGAATGCAATATAAATGTGTTCCAGCTTCCTTTGCTGGATTTTTTTTTAACCATATCCCACCCCTGCTTTACCCTGTGGCAATGTGTTTCAACAACTCAGACTTTTCTTAGGTACTCATTATTGTACAACAATCTATTCTGCATACGATATTCTATTGTGCAAGAACACAACAAAGAACCCACTTTCTCCTCCTCAGAGCATCTTTTACTATTAAATAAAAAATTTATTTGATGCCTGCTGATGCAGAACAACACAAGTTTTGTGCTGTCACATCGGTGTGGCAGTCCCACTGTAAGAATGCAAACACAGCTCTCAGGTCACCCTAAATGCTCAAGGAATATGTGGAAAGGGCCCTGCACATGTGGGAACTGGGGCTGCTCCCATCAGCTCTTGACCTTCAACCAGCAGAAGTCAGCCCAGACTGCTAAAGCACTAAATGGACAACTCTGACTATTCCATATTTTGTTTCAGCCATTTGTGTAGCATTTACAGTCACCTGAGTTTGCCAGTGACTGCAGATCTTTATTCATGACAAAAAGTAATTATTTCCTCACAAGGAAGTGAGGTCTGTGAGATTTCAGCAAACAATTCTTTATTAATTTGTTGAATTAGCAGAGGGAAGCATATAATCGCCAATATTAATGCTTTGCTGAGCAAGAGCCCTGACTTAAGCACTGGGTGGCCACCTGTAAACCCAGATATGTAAGTTTCATTGTTCCCAAATTAGCTTCATTAAAGCAGTCACTACAAAAGCCAAGCACCTCAGATACCTCAGGTGCTTTTTGGATCAGTACATGCTCCAGGTAAAGTCTTTTATTTTGCCTAATATACCCATACATCCCCACCCTGGAAAATGAGGCTTAAAACAATGTCAGAAGTAGGCTAAATGAAAGAAACAAAGGTTAGTGGCTGGGGATGAGGAATAAATATTACCTAGAAAGACACTAAGCTATTAATGGAAACCATTTCAGCGTGTATTTTAGTAGTAGGGTATTTTTTAAAAATTTCCAATATTAATCTAGAGTTCATGAAGGCAAAACCAATCTTAGAAAAAAAACCCACACATTTTCCAACAGTTTAACTTCACTACATTGATTGCAAGATCTTGCATATTTTAGGCTGTGTTTATTTATTTTGGTCAAGTCTAACCTACTGTCTAGTCCACCTCACACAGCCAAATGAGAACATAAAAAACACAAGTACTACAAAAATGCTAATTCTTCAAAAATATCCCCTGAAAAAGGTCTAGAAGTCTCTCATCTTAACAGAATCTTAGATAAACACTGAATCTCTCTTTACTTCATGTTGGTGCACTTACTGCAAAGCCCTGACAAACCACACTCAGTCCTGAGTCTGCACAAAGTACTCCTGATTAAATTATTTTTCATTGGCCCTTTCTTTTAATTTTTAACCTGCTACAATAACTAACAAAATACAGCAGAGAGCTCTGCAGAATCTGATTAGTATGCCAGGGTTAAAAAAAAATATATTCTGAAACAGAAATCACACACACTGGCCTGCATGTTATAGTCAGTGCCTATATGCTATCAGAAATTAGGTTTTAAGCAAAGCCTAGACTGAGAAAAGATTACCAGGAAAGACTGAGGTAATATTTATATTAGCTTCTGTACATTCAGGAACTTCTGGGTGCATACAGAATGTCCCTAGGAGGCTCCTATATCTAGATTTCCATCAGTAAATAATTATTCAGGTTTAATCCATTCCCAGATTGCTTTTTATTTGAGAAACATCTACAGCCAAGTTTCCTCTCAATATCAGAGAAAGGGTCAGTGTGAATTTTAAGGCAGTTTGTGAGGCACATCCCATATCACTGCAAGGCAATTTTCTCTATTTATAGTTTCAAAGAGAAGTCTGTTCTTTTGCCACGCCACTTCTCCTCACAAACCAGCACAACTGTGAGTCAGTCAGCAGTCAATCACCTAAACAGAGGGACAGTCACATAGCAGGTAAGAACACTGCACATTGCACAGGATAATTGAGTAAAAGTTTCTACAGGAATTCCTCCAAGGCAAGAGATAAACAATAAATGGATTAATATTCCCTACAGAGCACTGTAATAATAACCTTTGAAGTTTTTCTACAGCTTTTAGTTAATTTATTCTAGAAGAACAGTGTAAATGCAAGCCTCCAACAGAACAAAAATCAAATTCCCACTAAAGTAGTTTAAGATCTAAGTATCTCGACAGTTTTCCTTTAAATCACATTTATTTCAATCCTGAAAAACTAAATTACTTTGATCTCTTACACTGACACTTTTATGCTTTCTCAGGACATCAGGGATATTCAGACATTTGAACCAGTACTTAAAAAAAATATGCATTAAAGGTCAAGAATTTTTTCTTTCCTTCTATCTCATCTTTCTAGGAAGTGTCATTACTTAACCCCTTTTAACCAAAACAAAGAAGAAGAAATGTCTCCATTAAACAATCAAGGAATTTGATTTCAAAACTGAATCACACAGAGTACCTGCTAGAAAAAGGAAAAAATTATTTAGGCTTTGCCACTTAAAATAGATTATAGATCCAGAAAGATGTTATTCTATATGAGAAAAAAAACCCAAAGAAATAAACAAAGAGCAGAAAGTAGTCCTTATACATCAGTACTTTTTTTTTTCAAAAACACTCTTCCATTTCTCACAAGATTAAGTTTTTTCAAGTTTTTCATCTATGCTTGGATGAACAAAAAACAGCAAACAAAAAACAACTGCATTAGGAAGTAGCAACAAGAGCAAGCATTTTACTTACAACAACTCAACTATAATTTGATATTTACTAATGCTTTTTCCATTCCTTTCAAGTATTGGAAGACAAGTCCTTTACTGGAAGGAAGGCTGGAGAACACCAGAGAATTCCACCCCACCCTTCCAGAGTCCCTCTGCCTGGACACACAGACAACTCTACCAAGCCCTGATCTATCAGCAGCTAGAAAACAAGCACATTTCAATCCTGGAGTGTATAAGAGAAAGCCAAAACTTATTTCAAAAGGGAGACTGTCTCAGGTTACTGGCACACAACTTGAAATAATAATTCCATCATTCTTCAAACTTGCTGTTTCCTAAGAAATGCACACTTCCTTTAATACACCTCAGATCCCTCTTAGATTAGGCACTCAGAAAAATTCCTATAAATATCCTCTACAGCCTTTCTGGAAGCTATTTACAAACTCAGAGGCCACAAGCCTATCTGATCAAGATTATACATACATAAATAAACTCTTTATTGCCTACATACATCAGTGTATAACTGCTACATATATGAAAACATGTATTTCATTTCAGTTCCCTGTACTCAGAAGGACATCAATAATTCTTATTTGCAAGAGCCATCTTTACATTACTCAAAAGAATAAACCAGCAGGATGCTCCATTTTACAAACAAAAAGGAAAAGAAAAACAGTAACTTCACAAAAAAAAAAAAAAAAAAAAAAAAACAAAAAACAACCAAACAAAACTAAAGCTCCACACTTCTGTCACAGAAGTATCCTACCTTGGAACATATATTCTGGGAATATTTTTGCTCCTGGGACTCTCTGGTCCTGAACTGCTGGATCTTTGAATAGTCATATTAATTAAATAATAATTTAAAAAATACTTGAAATCTATTTTGTGGGTTTTTTCCTGCAGAGCAGACATGTTTTGCTCTAGAAGAACTGAAGTGTTCTTAAGAGCTGGTTAGATACTAAAACCCATGTAAAACATACATGGAAAGTTAGTGAATTTACACTTTCAGAGTTAATCACCCACCCAACTTCAAAATCTACACTTAATTGCTGGCATAGAAAACACACTAAAAATGAAGCGTGTATACAGAATCACTTTTTACTGTGGTGGAGTATTAAAAGTGCAGAAAAGCCAGCTAGACCACAAGGGAAATTAGTATTTATCCTCACACACACTTATGAAAAACAGCTGTTAGAAAACATGAGGGGAAAAAACCCTTTTTTACTAAGGATGAAAGCAAAAGAACATGTCCCAAAATAGTCGTTTTCAAAGCATTACAAAGCATCACAAGTAGGTGGATGAAGCAAGCGAAAAGAAGCCACAACTTGGCAGTCAAGAAAAGCTCTTTATTAAAACTGCATAGTCTAGTTATTAATCAGGATAGAGAAGTAATTTTTATTTTTCCCTGGAAGCACCAAATTCTCCACAGCCTCTTTGCTTACTACATTTATTTTTCCCTACTCTTTCCATGAAGACAAAACCCAAACCATCTGGCTTGTGCCAGACATATTTGCCTATGCTGTATCTGTTTTTCAGACAGCAGACACTCATCAAGCATCTAATACACGTGATTAGCTGGTAGGAAAACAAGAATTCAATTTGACTTAAAAATACCTTTGCATTTGTTCTCATTTCATCCCAGGAGAACACTGGGTACTTCTGCATGCTTACAGTACTCTCAGAGAGGCTGAATTGAACTGGTTGAACTGGTTGAGCACTTGTTCACACATCATCTCTGGGCCAACATTTTGGTCTGAAAACAAGACCAGGCTTCTCCAGGTATCCCAGCATCTGCCTCTCTTGTGGAAGCACTTATACAAATAATACTGGACAGGCTTTATTCTCAGTTGATACAGTAAAAATATGCAGCAATGCAACATCTCATTGCTGAAATAAAAATTCCACAGGCATGCTCTTGTCATCATGTAACTACCTTCCCTGTCTAATCAAAGCTTTGTGGTTTTTCCCCCTTGATGCGTGGCTGCAGTGACTGCTACAGCCCCTCTTACAGAATGGAGATGAGGACACAACTTCCTCTAATAGTTAAAGGAAGCAACAGCCTGACCAAGCCATTATTTTCTTCCACAGGTATTGCCAGAGTCCTCTAAATGAGTAAATCCACTAATATTTTATTAGGCTTCCATAGTTTAGCCTCAGACAGAGGCTAGAGCCAGAGGCACAGTACATTCCATTTTTATACACAGGTGACCCCCAAGGCTCCAGTTTCCTCCTCACAGGGAGCTCCTTCAGGCAGCAGATGCTCTGCAGTGGCTCCCACAACAACTGCAGTATCAACAGGAAAATGACAAAATTCTCTGAAGTCCCCAGCATAATGCTTTATTTGTTGTGGATACAAGGTGTGTACCTACAGCAGCTCAGTATTTTTTGCTGCTCTCTAATTACATTTCAAATATTCATGCAAGACATTATTCCTGTGCCAGAGCTCATATGGATTTGTTCCTACCAAAATAGTATACTAAAATCAAGTTATTTGAAGCAAATCACCATGAGGAAAATACGCCTTTTAACATGCCCAAATATTGTCATAAAAACCCCCAACAACTAAGCAAGGGAATAGTGAAAAACAATTAACTAATATGGACAGCAAAACAATGTAAATCTCTGCCTTTACTCTCACCCAGCGTGATGTTTGTGATTCATAGATGCAAATGTCTTGGAACACATTTGTAAAAAGTCATGTTTAATAATTTAATGTGTCAATGCAGCCTGCAGCACCCATCTAAAAGCTCCTCTGAGACTTTACTAACAAGTTCATTTTTTCTCACGAGTGGCACGACCAGTGGATTTCAAATTTCATACCAAAAGACAAATAGGAAAATTCATCATCTGCCTACTGTTTTTCCCAGGGGATTTTGGACCACATTTCCTGCCAATGAGGCATCAAATTGACTGCAGAGAACCAACTGTGGTGGTGAGCTGTCCAAAGGTGCTGAAGGAGCTGACTTGGGTCACCAAGGGACTGTTCCCCATCAGCTTCCAAAGCTGGAAGTCTGAAAACAGGAAGAGTCAAGTCTTAAAAGGCACAAATAAAGATGCAGAAACTTGAGACCATCCAGTGTCACCTCACTCAGGACCACTCTTGCCAAAGTACTGCACAAAATAAACTTTAGGCAAGCAACTCTTGCCTGCACTTGGGAACAATCCACATTATACAAACACAGTGACAAAGGGTCAGTGTAACTCCACATCTCTGCTGGCTTTAGAACACACTGACATCAACTGTGACACAACCTGGGATGCTCCACAGGAGCTAAGAACACATTTCTCTTTGACAATCTGGAATAAAGCAGTAGTTTCTAAGTGTAAAACTTCCTCGAAGCCCTGCATACAAACACCATCTGCTCTTTTGCAAAAGGTATAACATTTGAAATAACATTCTTTTCTCTCCCTCTCAGTATATTCCATCATGAAGAGAAAACTTTATTTATATAAAGAGCCCGCAAAATGAAGTTCCATAAAAACAGGAACATATGGCCAAATAATTCTGAATAGCACTTAGCATATTCATCCATAAAATAAGAACTATAATGGGCAGATAAGTACACCCAAGTCTACTTGGAAATTGTCAGTATACACATGGTTTTCTGCAAATAATTAGCTTTTTTTAAAAAATTTCTCACCCATCACTCTACATTAGTTTTATTAAAGTTAATCTTTTTAAACCACAAACTTGGCCCATGACACCTTATATGACACATATTAGCAGCCTAAGTCAGTGCATAAAGAAAGAAAAAATGTTATGTTTTATGAAAGTTAAATTTTTACCACCATTGCAAAGATAAAGCTTGAAACAAATTTAGGTAACCTCTAACAGGATTGAAAATATAAAATAAAAAACACGGAACCTTTATAGAACTACTTGGAACATAAAAAAATTGCCTAAATGTAAAAGACAAGAAAAATAACTTTAAAACAGTCCTGAAGGAAAATACTAATTCACCTATGAATTACATCCTGCTATTAGTAAGGAGAAAAACAACACATGGTCAAACATCTCTGTCTTGCACACTCACGGCAGCAGGTTTTTCTGTAATTGCAGCATTCAGAATCATCCATCATCCAGCAGTTTCTAAGCTGTTAAATATTCGTAAGGAAGTGTGCAATCAAAGTAATTGCCTTAGAATTTGTGGACCGAGCCCCAAAACCTCCACTTTTTCAGCCATTTCCAACACTTACACTGAGCAATACAACAAATATCCAGCTCTCTTCAGCATGTATCATGAAACTTTCTGGATACTTGCACATAATCCCTTGAGACAAGAAGCACAATCACCTTCAGTCTCTCAAAAATCCTTCCAGCTGCAGACTTTTCCTGCTGTAATTTGCTGCAGTTTTATAACCAGCTGGTCCTCATCATATACATGATTTGGTTCACCAAACCACGCTCCCTAATCAATCCCCTGGCCATTGCTTCAGTATCCTCTGGGATTTAAGCAAAAAGACTGGTTTCACTGAGTGATGTGCACTTAGCTTGGCCCTTTCCATTTATTCTGATCATATCTCATCATATTGAAGGCTGATTCCTGACATGTTCTCCATAAAGCTGAAGAGTTTACACAAGACAGGCATATCTTATTTGACTTGTGCTTCAGCTTGACTTCTGCTCATCCTGTCAAACCGTGTCAAAGGGAGGGTTTGCTATTTTGATGTTCCATTCTTTTATTTCTCCTCATGCTGCTGTCACAGTTTAACCCCCAGCAAGGGGGTTCTATCCAGCACCCCAGCCCCACACAGCCACTCCTTCACTGTGAGAAGAGGGAGAGAATCAGAAGAGTGAGAAAACCTGTGGGCTGAGAAAAAGCCAGTTTAACAGGTGAAGCAAAGACTGTGCACGAAAGTAAAACCAAACAGAGAATTCATTCCCACTTCCCATGGGCAGGCAGGTGTTCAGACAACCCCAGGAAAGCCTGGATCCATCACACCTAAAAATGACACGGGAAAACAAGTGTCATCACTCCAAATGCCCCCCTTTTCTGCTTCCCCAGTTTTATGCTGAGCACACTACCACATAGTATGGAATATTCCCTGGGTCACTGGGATCAGCTATCCCAACTCTGACCCTTCCAACTCCTTGTGCATCCCCAACCCCCTCACTGGTGGGGGGAGCAGCAGAAAAGTCCTTGGCTCTCTGTGAGCACTACTTAGTGCTAACCAAAACATCCTTTTATCATCAACACCATTTCCAGCACAAATCCAAAGCACGGCCCCGTTCCAGCTACCAGGAAGAATATTAACTCTATCCCCAGCAAAACCAGCACAGCTGCCTACAATTCCACTAAGCCTAAGACCTGAAAGACTTAGACTGCTAAAGGCATGTAAAACTGAGCAGAGGAAAAACCTCAGAACATTCCTGCTGGCTCTTCACCGCAGGAGATAATGCATTATAACATAGATTTCCCCCAAATCTCTGCAGGATCTACAAATCCCTCCTTGCAAACCCTCCAATAATTCCCACACACACACAGTATGTTCTGTTACCACCCTGCTGTACTCAGTTTTCTATAGCAGCCCCAGTTTTCTATGAAACTTACTCAACGACAGCAGGATTTTTTTTTAATTTCACCTTTCTTTCAGAATTTGAACTACAACCACCTTAATTTCCACAGTACTTTCATGAAAACCTGTAAGGAGTCTTAGCAACTGGCATGTTAATTTAGTATTTAAAATGGCCAAGACCTCCTAATGCAGAAATTGAGTGTAATGACATCTCTGCATTGCTAAAGAATTACTCACCAACCCAACTTTTCAACCTTCAGTACAGTTAAAACAAATTCTTATTTTACAGTTCTTTGTTTTGGGGGTTGGACTATATGATATCCAGACATATTTCCAGACATCTCTTCCAACCCTAACTATTCTGTAATTCATTGTTTCCAGGCATTTTAGAGATTTAAAAGTCTTCAGTTATCCATCAGTTCTGTTCTAATTTCAACAGTTCCTGGGCTAACCATATTTTATTACTGTCTTTTTATGATACAGGTATTTAGATACAGAAAAAAATACTTTGATCATGTCACTGCTGTGACTTGTGTAGCACATGGACACATACTCTCAATTAAGTTCTACTTAGGTACATCTCAAAGGAAGAATACCGTATTTGAATTAAAATTTTCCTTTGATGAATATCCTACCATAATGCACAATAAATTACCCTCTTGTTGAAGATGCAGTCCTTATTTCTACTGCAAATGTGTCTGGCTCCTATTTTAGCCACCAGATCTTGATATCCCATAATTTTCTGCTTCATCACAGAATTTCTGTTCACAAGACGCACGCTTTAACTTCGCAATTAAGTCCCTCCCTTCCTTTCTCTGTGATCAGATTTAACATATTGAGCTCTTAGAATTTCTCCCTCAGGAGCTATTTTCAACCCTTATTCATTCTTACAGTTCTTCTCTGAAGTCTCTTTGACTCTAACATCCTGCTTGAAGCATGAACACCCAAACCTGACAGAAGATTCTTGGAGTGATCTCACTAGTGCCGAACACAAAGACGTGGTACATTTCCTGCCCAGTCATATAGAGACTGGGTCATACTGGAGCTTTTCCTAAGTTCCTTCACAATAATCTGTATTTTCATGGAAAACAGTTAACTGAGAAGCTAAAACAAGTAATCAAGAGAAAACTAAAGAACAGACCCAACAATTCTACCAATTCAACTTCCCAGATGACCGTTGCATATATCCCTCTCTCTACATGTGTTTGGGAGACACATCTCTCAGATTTTCAAGCAGAAAGCCCAGAACAACTGTGTGACTGCTGAATCCTTTGGCTCTTGATAAAGGTGGAATGCTGTTCTTAGTAGTGTATAGAGTTAACCAGTCTGGATTCAAAGTCAAGGCTTACTGAGGTCAACAACCCATGTCAATAGTGCTGTATCATCATTTTCAACACAAGTAACAGATCAGTAATAACTAATAGCATATTGACGTTTTTGTTCAGTTCCTGTACCTATTCTGTGCTTCACATATCCACAAAGAACTGCAAACACATTTGTATAAGAAATCATAAGAAGCAGTGTTGGTGAACCTTCATTTGATTATTTCTCAACTACATTTTCAGATACGCAGTCTCGGTATTTTTTTCCCTGCTAGATCCCAACTGACCAACAGATCCCATGGCAAGAAGATGGCTGAGAGAAAACAACTGCTCTTCTGCACTCAGCCTGGGCTGTGACAGGTGTACTTGATTATCAGCTTTTTTGGAACTATACAGGTACAGGAGGATGAAGAGTGACCTCCGCTGCTTCCCTGCAGAGCAGCGCTAACCAGGAACACACAACTGACAGACCCAACAGACGCATGCCTGAGGAGGAACAAAGTGCTGTGATGCACATGTTGCTAAGTCTTTGAGAACATAATGAATTGTTTTCAACTGATGACAGAATCACAGAACTTCATAGGCTGGAAAAGGCGTCTAAGAACATGGAGTCCAACCATTAACCCAGCACTGTCAAGCCCAGCAGTAAACTGTGTCCCCAGGTGTCACATTTACACATCTTTTAAATCCCTCCAGGGAGGAGAACTCCACCACTCTCCTGAGCAGAGTGCTCCAGTGCTCAACAGCCTTTTTCTGTGAAGAACTTTTTTTTCCAATATTCAATATAAACCCCCACCCCCCAAGCATAAGCAGTTTCCTCTTGTCCTTTTGCTTTCACTCAGGAGAAGAAACTCACCCCCACCAGTCAGAACACTGAGTAACTTACTGGAGGCAATTTCCACATCAGTATCTGCTCTGTATCCCACAGCTGGAGATAATGCCTATTTCATAGCTGGATTAATTGCAAACTAAAGCATGATCTGCACAAAAATGCCTAACAGGATCCCAGTCCTACTAAGGTTTAATTTAGAGCCATCTATCAATGACATCCTCATATTGCATTGAAAACTCCTAATGAACTCATTTATAAATGTATTTACAATGCATGTGTCTAACACCAAAGCAAACATCGCAGGGGAGGAGAAGGTTGGAAAAGAAGAAAACGAAACTAAACAAAACAAGAAAGCATAACACTTCCCAAGCAGTGTTTAAGTGATTCTATACTGCAGGAATGCTAGCCTTGCCAACAAAATTATGTTCAGAGTAGAAGATCCAGAGCCACTGAAAAAGTCTGAGGATTTAGAAATGTCTATTTGACAGATTACCATAATGAAGATTTACAGCACACGTTCCCTGGAGGGATTACATGTGAATCACTAAGAACTTCTGAAATAAATATGTTTATTAAGGGGGAGATAAAGCACTTTGAAAGTCTATTTTTGTCTGGTTTGTATTCATACCCTGAGGCTATTTAAAAAGGGGGGAAAAATAATGCAGGTATGTACCACAGCAGTGACAAGCAAAGGCTTCAGCTATGAAGATTAACAGAGGGGGAAGTCATATGATCCAGCATGACTCTGGGAGCTACTACCAAAAAACTGCAGCTTGTGACATGCATGTGAACCATGAGCATCTTTCTATTAACTTAGACAATTCTGACTTTCTTCCCATTTAAACCTTATTTTCTGCTTCAGATAAACAACCTGGACGCAACTCTTCAACACAAAAATAAAACTAAACAGTTTTCCATTATCACAAACAAAAGTATTGCTTCATTATCGAACAACGTGACCTGCTAGTATCATTTCAGCCAACACATTCAGCAATCTAAAACTCTCATAATTTTAAGGATGTGAAAAAAAAACCTCTGCTAAGTTTAGATAGACACTAAAACCAAGAAGTATCTGATGAAACTTGGAAAAAAGTGTTTCTGTAGGATAATTTATTGTTTTTATAAGAAAATGTTGTGTGTGTGTGGCTCTAGAGTTTTTAATTAAAAAACTCCAGCTGAGAAAAAAACTGCTAAAGGTAAGCTACAAAAGTTCATTCTTTGGCTTGTTTCAGGTGATTAACTTCAAGGTAGATTATCATACAGTTAAGACATCTACTAGGAATGTGATCCATGACCAAAATTCAGAAGACACTCTTCAGTATTTTGGTAATAGCAGAGATAAATGCTGCATTATGGACGTTCCGGGACCCATACAAGAGCTCTTTAGATTAAAATTCTAAAAATACATACAGTTATTGCTTGATATACAGGACTGGCATCGTTACAGTTTCAGTCATCTAATGTTTTCCATATGCTAACCACTGAACAAATAAATTTGCCTGTAAATGCAAGAAATATGTTCCACGTAATAAATAAGCCAACATGAAACAGGCTGTTCATATCAGGGTTAAAAATCTAAATTCGTTATTTCTTCGCCGAATATTTCTGTCCTGATGACTCAGCAAGAATGCCGCAAGTTTCAGCTGAAGTCAGCGAGATGCCTCGGTGCTGTTTTGCAAGTGTCAACTCCGCGCTCGTTTCGGAGTTTGTGTTAATTACAATTCTGAGGCCATGTCAATTACAGGAGACGAACACCTGCCGAAGTCAAGGAGCTCTGCATGGATGGAGAAACTCAAGACACTGAGGATCACACAGAAGGGCGACAACGACAATGTTGTCCTAGACCGAAACTTGCGGAACTTCCCGGTTGGGTTTCTGGTGCCCTGAGCACACCCCAAGTCCCGAGGGGAGCGAGTCCTGTCATCCTGCAGACTGCGCTCATGCCTTGCAGCAAGTTTCCAGCGTGTGACACAGCTCAGTGTGTTCTGGGGCTTCTGTTTCAGTATTTGAAAGCTTTATGCGCTAACACATCGTTCAGTTTCCGAACTCGAGCGAGACCACGCTCGTGTCCCGTTTCTCAGCGAGCAGAAAGCAAAGCGCCGAGCCCGGAGCAGCTCCACGCGGGCAGTGGGAACCGGGGATGGAGAGAGAGCGGGACCATCCGCACGGCGCATCTACCTGTCCTACCCCAAACCCCCCGGCAGAGCCCCCGCGGTCCCGGCGGAGCAGCCGCGGATGCTTTTATTTCACCGCGTTCTGAGTTACTTTCAGAAAAAATAACCCGCACGGAGCTGACCGAGTTCGCCCCCGCGCTGACAGCCAGGCTCCTCCTCGCCCGCGGGGTCGGGGTGAGGAGCCCGGGGATCCCGCCCGCCCCTGGCCCGCCCGAGCCGGCGTTACCTGCGCTGCCCTGCGCGGTGCCCGGCGCCGCACGGCCCGGCCCGGCCCGCCCAGGGAGTTTTCAGCAGCCGTAAAGCGGAGCGCGCCCGGCCCCGGCCGTGAGGGGCCACCCCGGGGAGCGCCCGCGGGGCCGTGCCCGTGCCGCCGAGCCCCGCCGGGACGGGACGAGAGGGGAGGGGGTTCATGGGACCACGGAATGATCGGGTTGTAAAGAGCATCTTGTTACAACTCTTGTGCCGTGAGCTGGGACACCTTCCACTAGAGCAGGGTGCGCAAAGCTCTGTCCAGCCCGGCATTGAGCGCTGCCAGGGATGGAGCAGCCACGGCTTCTCTGGGCAACCTGTGCCAGAGTCTCACCGCCCGCACAGGGAAGAGTTTCTTTCATATATGTAATCTAGGTAACGTTCTCTCCACCGAAACCTATTCTCCTTTGTCATATCATTCTATCCCTTGTCAAAAACCCCTCTCCAGCCCTCTGTTGGCCCCTTTAACTAGAAAGGGCTCTGAGGTTTCCTTGGAGTTTTCTCATCTCCAGGCGAATCAGCCCAAACTCTCTCAGCCTTTTGCACCGTTTGGCAGATAATGGTGATGTTCAAGCCTTGTTTTACATCTTTTGGAGGGGATAATTTCTGATGCGCACCATTTTGTGCCTGTACAAGTTACAGCCCCGGAGGTGTGAGGGGAGATGAGAGGAGCTGAGCGCACCCAGGGCCGAGCAGGACCCACACCCAGGTTATCCCTGCGGGACTGAACGTCCGAGCGCTGCGGGCTCACCTGAGACTAAAGCCAGAAGGATCGAACCACACCAGAGTGCAGTTCTGTAGGTGTCTGAACTGCTGCAATTACACTGCTTTCACAAAGCCTCTTAACAGGTAAACTTTAATCTTGAATGCACTGCCATTATAATATTGTCTCCTTCGTAAAACAAATTTTCCCGACCCAGATTAATGACTTAGTTCTGCTCGGAAGCGTCTTGCTGTTAATTCTGTCCCTAAATCTACAGTTTGTCCTGCAATCCCGGATGCTACCACACAAGGTACAGGGCTCAGTTGTTCAACAAAGGCAGGAGAAGCACGATACTGATAAATTTCACTCTCTGAAGTCAGGGTTGGTATTGTTTAAGGGAATTACTGATAGAAATATTCATTTTAAGAAGGAGAAATATGTCCAGCCACTTTTCCCAGAAAGACATTTATGAAAGAAAGAAAAAAAAATAAGAACATCTCAAATGTTTTCCCTACTGAATAAAAGCTACTATTGAAATAAAGGCATCTTAGCCCAGCAGCTGCTGCAGAAAAGGCAGAAAAAGTCTTCCAGAAGTCTTCCAGGCATATGGTGCACATATAAGCAGACAGAAAAGCAAATTTCAAGCATTTATAACAGAACCGGCTTCTGCTAATAAAGTATTAATGGGAAAGTCTGGCTGGACTGCTGTAGCTCTGAAAACAATTTTAGAAAAAACCAGAGCAATGTGGTCACTGCAGAGCAGGTGAACTAATCTACAGTTCTCACTAATAGAGTACTTTTTTCAACATTAAGCAGAAGTAAAACAGCTGCAGCTGGAGGTGTACTTTTCTTGCCCAGAGAAATCCATCAGGCTTGTAGGTGTACAAATGCATTTACTCAGAGCATGATTCATCAGTTTTTATTCACAATTTTTCATCTCCTGCAATAACATGTTATAACTCTGCTCTTTCCTACATTCTCCTCTTTTCTATACCACCCTCAGGTACGAGCTGTGGCTGTAGACTGGTTTTGTGAGTCACTCCAGACTTGAGGGTTTTGTGCTGTGTAGTTTAAACCAGTCATGCCCATTCCGTGAGAAAGGCTGAGACTGAAGTTTAAAACAGATTTGCCACCACCAGTTTCTCATTTCCTTGCTTCAGCTATGAGCTACTTCTGGTTAGTCCCAGGCTTGGCACAAGTGTGAGCTGACACTGCAGCAGAGAAATCATCTCCAAATGCAAAGTGCACCAGCCATGATTCCACATGCTTTTACACAGGGCTCCAAACTCGTTATGAGTTTCTTGGGAAAGCTGCTTGGAGTCTCATGACTCTGCTGCATCTTAGTCAGAAATTCCTGGACAGGTCTCTTAATTACTAAACAATAGCCAAAAGTCAGTCAAATACAAAATTCCATTAACTTTTTGCTAAAACCAGGCTAGCTTTGATGCCCAGACCCTTGTCTTCCTGCTGCTGCTGTAATAATTCCTCCTTTCCCCCAATATTTTTGCCAAGGAATGGCCTCATAGCAGATCACAGGCAAAGAGCATTTACTTATCACAGTACAGAGCTGCAGCCAAAGGGAAAAGTTTGCGACAACTGGCAAGGCATTTTTTAATACTGAATCACGACCATATTCTCTAGAAGTAAGTCACAAAGAAAAAAAAAAGAAATCAAACGGCACCCCAACATTCAGGGAAACTGAAATAGATTTACACTATGAAGTAAAAGAAACCTCCACAGCTACATTTTTAAAACCTTACTGTGACCTGACTAGAAAAGGACACACAGGTTAATCAAATATAAACTTAAAACCTTCCCTAAAACTTTTCTGAAAGGAAACAGTGCATGAAAACCATGCAGCCATAGAACACTTCAGTATTGATGCACATCTTTCCTTATCAAAAAATATCAGGTAGTTTGGAAACATGGGAAAATTGCATATTAAGTTTAAAGAGACTTCATTGGCTTGAGCTACTGGATAAGGCAGTTTCTAAGTTTTTGCTTTACAGAAAGTCTAGCATAGACTCATAGAATAACTTGAGGTGGAAGAGACTCACAAGGATCACAGAGTCCAGCTCCTGGTTAGGTTGAAAGGAATTCATGTGATGGTTTTAACTCCTGACTTTAAATGGCTGTTTATAAGAATAAGTTTACTTTTCTTCTGTAGGTTAAAGCTGGGTTGGTTGGTTTGTTTCTTTTTATATTTTTACCAGCCTGCAAAGTGATTGAGCTTCAGGCATTCTGTGCAGCCAAAGTGCCACCTCGTGGCTCCCTTAATCCTTGCTGGGGTTGAGGCTGCTTTTTTTGGGTTATATTCGATTTACTAACAGAAAAAAATAATTTTTAAGAGAGTTCAGTCTACGGCACATATGAGAAAGGTCCTACCTGGTTGCCACGGTGGTGAACTGACACTATGAAGGGTGATGTCCTCTCCCTTGCTGGAGGACACTGGTCACTGTAGTTGGCAGAACTATTTATTCCAGTAGAGGAGAAGGAGAGTATTAAAACCGTTATTTTAAAGGTCTGAAAGGGACCTACGGTCCTGCCCCTTATCGCCCATTCCCGCAGCATTTAATCAAGGAAGGTACTGAGACCAAGAGGACCGGTAGGCATGCCTGGAATGTCAAGTCCTGCTTCTTTACACAGGCTAAAGGCACTACACATTTAAATAACAGAAGCCCCACTTGAGGAAACAAGAAATTAAATACCTTTAAAACCATCTGCTAAATGCAGTTTGAAAGTCTAAAATTCCTTTTTATGGGCAGTCTCTGCCTTTTATACTGAAAAATTAATTGGATATATGTATTTTACAGAACAAATCCACGATTCAGCAAGAAAATTAATGAAATGAAGAGACGGTTGGAGCTGCTGCCAAGAACAGTCATTTCAGACCTAGCAACCTTGGAAAATGACCTTTTAAATAATGAATTTGGAAAAATAACACTACAAAGCAACAAAAATGAGCATTACCTACCTATAAAGTCTGCTAATAGCAGTAGCTTCCAAAGAACAAAGACATTAAATGGATCATGGAAACTCACTAGAGCTGATGTTCTTATGTCAGGTATCCTAAGTGCTGAACCACCTTTATGCGCCTCCTAAGGTAACTCCAGGCTAGCTCAGGGTCTGTTTCTACCCCTGTACAATCAAGTACTCTGATCCAGAGGACAGAAGTGAGCAGCTGTACAGCCTTAAGAAAGTGAGAAGAAAAAATTAGGCCTAGAAGGGCTACCATGGCTCCCCCAAGCACTTAGGAAAGGATAACTAAACAAGGAGGAATTCAACATACTTAGACAAGCCATTAATTATTCATCGTCTCATAAGCAGTGAAATACCTCCCTGAAAATGGCTTTTAAGCACACATGCTTTACACAATTGGAAGAATGTCTGATTCATGTTCAAGTACTGGTTAAGTAGTGCATAGTGATGCAAAAGAACCTTTGAGGTCCTGCAGTACACCTGAAGTTTTTCTATTCCTTGATCCATGCCTTACAAAGAATAACTAGCAAAAGCAGGAAATTCTGATTTTTGTCCAAGCTTAAACTAGAGCATGATTATTTTTTCTGTACAGGAAATGACTCCCTACTTAATCGCATTTTCTTTAAACTCTGAAATCTATCATATTGAAATGAGATGGAAGTTCTGTTTCTTATCAAAGCTTTCCTGCAGTGGATTCTCCCCACCTTTCACCTCCCACTCAATGAAGCCATATCCTTTAGCTGCAAGACATAATTCCCCAAAGTCTGTGCAGCTCTCTTGGTACTGGAAGGGGCTTTAATGTCTCCTAGATCCTTTTCAGGCTGAACAGCTCCAAATTTTCCTGACTGCATTGGAGAGATGCTCCAGGCCTCTGATCATCTCTGTGGGACTCACTCCATCAGGTCCAAATCATCCTTGTTGGGGGTCCCAGAGTTGGGCACAGCACTCAAGAGAATCCTAGACCCACTCGTTCAAGAGATGAGAGTGAATACGATCAACATGCCTCATAAGCAGGGCTCCACAACACCCAAAGTCGTTTCAGAAACAGTTTCTATGATAAAGATTATAGCCACAGATTATTGAGAACACATGCTTCTTGTTTTTTTCATTATTTAAAGAATAATAACTTGTGGATTTTAGGAGGTTTTTGTGAATTGAAACAGAAAATGAGAACAGGTAGAGAAGCTGAGCCTTAATCCTCCAATTTAATTTCCTTTAATCTTGTTTATATAATATATCCTCTTTTTTTTTTTCACCAAAGCCTGGCACTTTCAGATGCTCTTACACCTTTTTTTACCATGAAATACATGCATTTCTATTTTCCAGCCAGACTTCCCTCTCCCCTCTCCAGGTTTCTCCCCCTCATGCTCGATGCCCTGTTTAGGCTTCTAATCCAGGATGGCTAAAACAGCAAAACTGGAACAGGAGCAGAAGACAGAGCATTGCAAGTGGCCGTTTGGCAACCTGCAGGGCTCACACTTACAGCAAATACTCTGAGCGCAGGTAGGACTGCGAACACAACATTAAGACTAAATAAAAACCAATTTATATTCTCCCCCACTGAGGTCTGAAGCTGGGATAGGTAATTTGTTCCAAATGGAGGAGGAACACTACAGACTACAGTGCTCCAGGCTTTTCTGGGTCTTGATCGTTTAACTCGTCCCAGGGTTTCTTCACATAACCTGACCTCCAGTTGTTTTTGAACAAAAGAGGTAACTGCAGAAGATTGTGGAGAAGATAGAAAGGAGACAACCCCTAATTACTGGTTGATTTCATCTGGAGCTGCATTATAGCAAGAAAAGAGACTTAAACCAAACAGCAATTCTTAAACCAACACAAACATCAGCATTTTTTTTCCTTTATTAACTCAAAACATTTTATGTAAAAGTAGCAGGACTAGCAAAATAAGGAACAATTTAAAAAGAACCCCTGTTGACATAGACATATTTGATTTGCTGTGATAACAGACAAAGACCCACAAATCTTGCAATGTATCATTTGCTTCCAAGGACAGTAACATATAGCCTGTGATTTTAATGATTGTCCTGCAGCTGATCATTTTGAGAAGCACAGGATAAAGTGCAGTTAAGCTAAATATTATTCTCTTACCCTTCCAGAGCTCAGTATTTCATTTAAGCCATTCAGGTAGGGGTAGTTTCAAGGGTTAGTAGTAGATTTGAAAGCTTGTTTGTTGAGCTTGTTGCTTGAGCTCCAAGACCCCTGCATAATTTAGACTAGTTCACATTTCAAAAACTTCTCAGAAACTTTAAAATATCATACACGTTTTAAATGTTCAGCTTAAAATAAAGCTGCTAGAGGGTGCAGTTCTGACTTTGCATGTATCAGTACTTTTGAATCAAGACAAATTTCTCTCAAGAGAGAATCTTCTTTCACCACTCAAAATAATTATATTGCCACCATTCATATTAAGAGAAAAAGACAGATGGCCTTTACCCAGAGATGCTCTGGTGTGCCCTTACAGAGTTAATTGGAGGACTGACATCTGAAAGAGCTCTCTGTCTCCCAGGACTCATTTTCTCTTTACTCATACTATACCAACCTGAAAGACAGAAACATTTAGCAGATGCTCCCCAGACGCGCATTGTTTTTCCTAATATTTTCACGCTGTGGTATAGCAATCCTGCCCAAAACCTCACCACAAGCAGCATCCTGAACATAAAATATCTACTGCCAGCAGAGAAAGTTGTCTGTTTCCCTCTTACCTCAGAGAATTATCAGTGCATACCAGGAAACAGTGTCAGATATGCTCATCAGTCACAAGTAATTACAGATCCCTATCATCATTGTTTTTCCACACAGTTACCTTATCTCTGACAAGACACAAAAAAAGCTTCCACTGTTGTGGGAAGGATTCATACCAAATTTGTTGTCAGAAAAATAAGAAAATAATATGTAAAGAGGCCAAATGGTTTTACTCTCATTTATAAATAGCAAGAAATCATATTTTTTTCATTACATGAAATGTAAACTTCACTAGCTTGTGAAGTTACCTCTTTACAATTGTTTTTAAAAGAACTATATAGTTCTTAACATAGCTTTTGACTATTTTCCGTAAGTATGTAAATAATTAAAACCACTTTCCAATGTCAGTCCTCATGAGTGAGGGCTTTTGCCCAGTGATTCATCAGGAGAGACACTAGAGCTTATGCCCATGCAGTGCTTCACTATAAGAGGAACCTAATTAAATTAACTGTATGAATTGAGTGACCATATGGAACCATCAGTGACCTAGAGATACTATAACTTGAAAGTAGAATTATCACAGGAGCCTAAAACAAGGAAAGAAGGGGCAAGTTATAAGAAGAAATCTGCTGAATAGTCCAAGTATTGGAACAGAAGCTTTGTTTCGAAAGGGAGTGTGTCCAGAGATAGTCCATACAAAGAAACAAAAAGAAGTTATTATAATTCTGAGGCACTTAGCAGAAAAACATCACAGAAACAGAAGAATTTAATTTCTTTCCATTTACTACCAACTGCAATGGCCACATGCTGTTCTGTGTTTGTATTTATTGTGTATTTTTGTTTGTGCCACCAGAATATAAGCTTTTCCAGACAGAGCCCAGCTGTTTGTTTGGCACAAACTTCCCTATTATACAATTCTGGGTACACTTAAATAGGGGCTATACATGCTATGTTAATTCTCTCCCTGAAGCAGACTAATTAAATCAAAACCCGATAAAACGGTGTTACAATTATCACAGAAATCAATAGAATCAAGGACATTTCAGTTTTAACTCTCTAGGGGACCAGTGTGAAAAAAAATTAAATATTTTAAAAACTGTAATTAGAGTAAAACCATACTCTAGGAGTGGTGACAGAGTTAGACTCAAGCCTTGGTGCATCTGGTGGGAAGCTGCCACTCAACTCATGCTGCGTCCTGTTGTCAGTGCCGTGCTGAGCACACACTGAAACCTGCCTTATTGCTCACATTGTAAGCCTATGGTAGAGTTACTTTCAGCATAGATCCAAGTGAAGACTGATGGGTCATCACCTATTTCCATTCCAGGATACCACAGTTTTTACTGGTTCACAGAGCAGCACTACCCACAGCAGGGATAGTCCATCCCACTGCACTGGGGTTGTTTCCTTGCACCTGCTGAAACCTGCAAGAGTTCACATATTCCTGATTCTCTTGCTGTCAGGAGGCCTGTGCCTGCTGTAATTCAGACTTAAATATCTAAAAAGCCCAGAGAACACCCAAGGGCTGTACCCTCTTTGCTGTTTCTGTGGTATTTTCTGCCCTGTTGTGTGGCTGTATCCACAGCAGAGCAGGTTCTGCTACACACAAGTCCTCTGTGGAAGAGCATTCGTGGAGCTTCCATTTAAACCTCTACCTGGTCTTGTGATCCAACCAAACCCTCTTAAAAAAAGTTAAAATACATTCTAACACTGGTTTCATGTCCTTTGCATTGACATAAGGGACTACACAAGGTACAGGAACAGAAGGCAGCTCACTGCTGATTCAAAGGTAAATTCAGAGGATGTGTGTTAATCCCTTGTCACTACAGCTCTACAGGAAAAACATTTACATGAGCTGCTGTGAAATCCATACCATAAAGTTTGTTATCTAATTTGGTGGCTGTAATTCTTCACTGTTTCCCAGACACATACCCAAACAAACTCTAATAAAGGGAGTCAAATAATGCAAACACTAAAAGATAATTGAAAACCTAAGAGGGCACAAGAATTTCATCAAAATCTTATCTGCATCCATTGGCATTTCCCATTTGTTGCATATAGCAAAAGCAAACTCAAGCCAGTAGAACACCTAATATAGATTAAAGTGCATAAACTGGGGTTTCATTTGTCCAGGGCTTACACTTTCTTTATGGTACATCTTATACCTGATTTACTTGTCCTAATTCAGGCTACTGTAAAGAGTATGGTATAAATCTTTTAATTTCAAGCATGCTTCAGCTATTGCAGTTTACAAGAAAACAGAAAACACATGACTGACTCTCACTTGATCTCTTCACACTACTTCTGTTATTATTCCAATCAGGATAAACAAATCTATAGCAGAGACTGGTAGACAGAAATACATGCTGATTTTATAGGAAAATCTTACTTTTTCTTTTTTTTAATTCTGGGCAGAAGGAGTCCAAGAAAGACCATGTGAGAGGCAGCGCTGCTTCACTATCTAGTATTTTCCTTTATTCTCATTTCAGCTGGTATCTTGGGATTGGTAACAGTTTTAATTCTCATGGCCAAAGTTTTTAAAACTAAGGGTGATTAAATTACTTTTTAAGCAAAACATAACTTGCAGACTGCTATGGTAGCAACTTAAGTAGAATGAAATACCTTTTCAGACTAACACAGGCCTGAAGATGCCATCATGTAATAAATAGCTTTCCACTGCTCTAGTTCACTTTCATACTGAGCATCAGTGCATGGAGGAAGACAACAATTTGGCTCTGAACAGTTGGGTTTTTTTTGAAGTGTGATGGTGTAGCTGGATACTTCCAAGAGTAAAAATGCTGTCAAAGCAGCATACAATTTAAAGTTCATAAGTGAAAGAAAATGGATGGCTCATCAACAAAAATGTCGTTTCTAAGAATAAAGACAGGTTTTTGTTTTTGTTTTTTTTTTTTTTCTTAAACACTACTCATAATTCCAAGGGAAAAATTCAGTGTCTTACAGAACTAGTAAGGAAAAGCAGCAAGGACAACAAATGTCAAGTTAAAGTCGATGTATTTGCTGGTGTGTCATTTAAACAGTGCCTGAAGGATGATCCCAGCAAGATGGGTATTTTGACTTGGTTTAGCAGCATCCTTAGCTGGGGTAAGAAAGTCTAATCACTTTATTAGAACAACAGTATCATTAGAGGAGAATTTGGGAAAAAGTAACTGTAGTTTGTGTTGGTTTTTCACTTTTTAAATTTTTGTTTAAAGATTTAGAAGGATAATTTCAGCAACTAGCTTGAAGCTACGGATGTTTATGATTTTAGTAATTAGTATGGCAAAAGGCTGACTGTGCAACAGACTAAGAAATGTACTGTTCTTGCCCATAAAAATACAGCCTATATTTATGGCTTTTACTTCTTATGTTTTAAGGATGGCAGAGTACAGCCCGTTTTCTTTTGCACTTTAAATGTTTTAGAGTAATACAGTCTTTACCCCAGACATCTTCATTCCTTTCCAAGTAATACCTGGAATTCAGATGGCACATTAAGCTTCATGCAGTTTGACCTTCCTTGCCTTTCCTGCAGAGCTCCAGTGGCTCTGACTAGCAAAGTTTGGGACACAAACAACAATTTTCATCACAACTTAGTTGCTTGTTAAGGTAGTGTGAATGCTTGGTTAGAAGGTAAGTGTTGAAAACAGATAGTTATTAACTCACATTGAGTAGCTGTAGCCACCCACTCCCATCTAACAACAGAACACACAGCATCACCAGCTTCCTTTGTAGTGCCACATTTGATTTTCTTCTATGCAGTGAGGAAAAATTACTCCATAAAATGAATAATAAATAAAATTAATCCAGCACTGTTCTTTGGCATTACACTGATAAGTGAAGATGCTCCCTCAATTAAAAGCTGCTGAGGCATCAGAGCACACTGAACCTGGAATTGAAATGTGAAAAATCTGCCTTCATTTTTAGTTGCAAGGCACATGCCAGTTTTCATAGTGAAGGCTCTGTGTCATCACCTTGGACCACTGCTCAGAGCCCACCCAGCCAAGGAACAAAATCCTTAGCATATAAAGCTTAGAGAAAGTGCTGCATACCATGTATAGACTAGGAAAAAGATAGCAGAGGGTTTTCTGGCCTTTACCTCTTCCTGAACAGTCTTGTTCCATGTGTTCGTGGGGATTTCTTGACATTTTTGTGAAAGTCGGGACTGTTTGAAGAATATACCCACAAAAGTGTTTTCCATAGCATGCAGAGAAAACAACTCAGCACCAGAGTGTTTGATATCTCAGGTTAAGGAAATTTCCCTGTCCCACCATCCAGGAATCACTCTCACCATCTGAGCAGGAACTGAGGCCCCTTCTCAGCTACACCCCATCAACTCACAGTCAGACCAAGTTTCCTTATCAGCTCAACTCCAGATTTCCCATAGCACAGTCACAGACATTCAGATCTGAAAACATTTTAATCATGGTGCAATAACTAAACAACAGGTTGGGCTGGTGCCTCCAAGAAGGGATGCAGGACAAAGGAACCTCTGGGCTTTTATCCCCTTACAGTCTCTCGATGGGAAAGTCCAGGGGTCCTCAGCTCCTGCCATGTCCCTGTCCCTCACCTGGCTGTACCACAGGTCCCCATGCCCCTAGCTCACAGCCTCATGCCTCAGGGCCCTGCCCCTCAGCTCAACCTGCAGCTTGTACCCCAAGCTGTCTGCACTAAATGTATTCCCCATCTGCAGTGCCCAGCTTTAAACTACTGGTACAATGCTCTTTAGCAGCCAGGAGAATGGTGCTTGAGGTGAAGATGGCATGTGGCCAGAGCCATTCTAAAGACTGTCTGGCTGTTCAAAATGAGATATTCTGCACTGAAAGCATCAGCATTGTTCTCAATGGTCTATTCACTTAAAACAGTCACACCAGCAGACCACCATTAACAGCCAGCAGCTTCTCCTTTCAGTCCCCCTCCTCTTTTTATTCATAGACTTGAAATAGAAATGGCCTCAGACAAACATTTTCTTTTCGAAACAGTTCCTACTCTGAAGTCATCTACAGCATCAAAATGAACAACTGCAGGGCAAATTAAACCGTGTAAGATATGACTTTTGCCAAGTACCACCATCTGGATATTTAAATCCACAACATCTCTGCTATAGGGGCAAGTGCAGCACTTACATTTCCAGAACTGGAAAATCACCCACTCCTCAGATGTATCTACTTCTTGGTGCAGACAAGGTGCACATTACACCAAGATCCCAGCTGAGGTAAACCCATACCAAGGAGCTTGTTCACCTGATCTCACTACCTACCTACCACTTAAAGCTCTTGAGTACATTGTTTGCAATGATGTGCACACACTTCTGAAAAGGAAAGAAACAAGTCTTCATAACCCATTGGTTTGTATTTCCTCACACTTCTTTACCTGAAGCTGGAGGGTTGGAGGCAAACAGGTACAGTAAAACAGCTGTTTTGTAGCTGCAGCATAGCACAGGACATGTATGTGTGGAGAGAGGAAAAGTCCAAGCTAGAGGCAACTGCCCTTTTTCCATTAACACCTTCCCTTGTATTTGCAACTTTCCTTACAAGCTTTGAATTCACCGTCTAAACACCATCACTCACTGCTAATAGCAGACACTACCTCTACAGAACATTACAAAATGTGCCATATCTAGATAGGGAAAAAAGGTGTATTATTTGCCACCTTTATTGCTAAGTTATCTGACTTACCTTTCAACAATCTATTGACAGTAGTACTTCGGAAATTCTCAAGTGTAATTTATGTAATCTGGGTCTGTTATTTAAGGAATCAGGAAGTCACCCTGTTGCACTGTACCTACTATATTCTTACTCCATATCTAATGTTAAGAATACCATCTTTGCTGGAAAGTCAAGAAAAGAAATCCCCCAGGCTCTCAGGCTATAATTCACTTTGTCCTTTCCTATATCTCTGTTGGTCAAAAAGAAGTTTATACAGGTGCATCAGATTTTGACATAAAACCCCAACTAGATTATCATCCAGAACTGCTGTCTGCCATAGCAGCCCGGAGCTTTATCCAACCAGATTTTGAAAAATCTCCACAGTTGGAGGCTACACAACTTCTCTGGGCAAAATCTGCTTGACTAGCCTAACAGTGAGAAAGTTTTTCCCTTAAATTCAATGTAAACCTCTGTGACTTCAGTTTATGTCCTTTGCCTCTCAGCTTCCTGCCATACAACGCTGTAAGAGCCTGGCTCTGTCTCCTTGCTAACTTGCTCAAAGGCACAGGGAGGCTGCTGAGTAGTCTCCCATAGAGCTACAGTTTCCCCATTTTCAGTCAACACAGGCTAACATGGGGCTATGGTTTATTTTATGAGATGCAGCTCTATGTGTCCAAATTATGACTTCCAAGAGAAGCTGCAGCAGTTTTACCTAGAAACCGAAGAGCTCACGTTTTTGCCAGCAGCAAAATAATTTAAAAAAAATAGTCTTGCTTGCCAAAATATATATATATTTTTAAAAAGGAGGCTACAAAACACAGTAATGCAGTGCTAGAAGTAGAACACTCACCTCCTGGTTATGCCAGTATCTCAGGCATAAGACTGCTTTGCAAGAACAGCCACATTCACAAATAGAACAGTAAATCCCTAGCAGCATTTATCTAAATACAGAAAAGCATATTTCATACAGAAGTTTAGCAACAAAAACAGAGAAGGTCTGATTTAGTAAATCCAGTTTGCCTTACTTATTATTTAGCAAACACCTTCTACTAAAATCCTACAGTTTGTTGATGGCAATCTGAAATGTGTTGAAGTAGGATACACATACAGAATGTCTTATTTACCAAAGCAGAATTATTTTTAGAAAAGCTGAATGTAGAACAAGCTACATCTTGCTCTAACTTACAGCTGAGCATCCTGTTTACATGCTGATGTCCGTGTTTACTTTTTTGGTTACAGGAAGCAATGCTAAAAGACTTGAAATAATTTTGCCTCCTGCTGCCTATCAAGTTATTCCACTCCTGTAGGAAACAATGGCTGGGGGTCAGGTTAACTCATGCAGAGAAATGCCAAGTGCAGAGTTTCACTGCTCTAAGACAATGCCACTTTAACAGCTTTGCTACAAGGATTTGCTTTGCCAGGCTTCTTTGCCCAATCTGTCTCTCTGAAATATGTACAACTTCCTTCTGGCACTTTTGCTTAGAATATTCCTTAAATTATTTTTCCTTCTCTCCAAACCTTGTTCTCTCTCTTTCAGTACTAACATTTTCACATGATTTGCCCTCTATCTTCAAGCTGCAGTCTTAACACATCAGTCAGGTGCAACAGCAGTTTCTACATTCTATTCTGGCATTTTCATTTTATTTTATTAATTTATATCTTGGAAAATAGAAAGACTGGCCTTCTAGAGGGTTAAGAGGAGGAAGCCAGGACAGTTCTCCATATGAATCTCTGTGCAAGTGCCAGCTGGATTTTGCAGCCCCGTGCTCGGCAAAGCACAGAACAAGAACGCTGTTAGTATTCTTGGAGTGCTCTGAAGAGGAACAGGAAAAGGCAAGAAAATAATCTTACTCTGTATCAGAAAGAAGTGCTGGAAAGTCAAAGAGGAGAATTCAGACTCCATCCTCCCCACAGCACATAATCAACATCACTCACAGTCACTCTCATGCATCACAGTGACACTGAAGGTAATAAGCTGTACGTGAAAGAAGGGAAATACTGAAGAGGTGTTGTTGCAGCACATCCCCTTTCCTCCTGCTCTCCATGCCCTCCAAAGCTGCACGTGACTCCCATGACTGAAAATCCTGCTTGCTGAACCTCTGCCCAGGAGGGGATACATCCTGCACCCATTCCCACCTCTTGGGATATATTTATTAATGGCTTATAGCAATTCACTCTTTCAAATAACCAGAGGTCACTCAGTCCCTGAGTTTATAATTTAATGGCTAATTCAGCCTAACTTGAAATCACTGCTAAGGAGCATGAGGCAGCCCTAACCACAGCCTTAAAGTCCAAGCAATGTTGGGATGATATGGAGATGTTGATGGCACCCTAATATCTTAGGCAGGTCGTGCACAAAGCTCAGAACCTCTGAGTTGCTCCTGTGCATACAGATAGGTTAATTCAAACACCATTGAGTTTTATTAATTCTCTACTAAGAACAATTAATATTGAAACAGGCCCAGAACAAAACCAAGCAATAAAATCCCCATTCTCCCATTGTGAAGAGCAGCTGTGTGGGGAAAGCAGAACTGGAGACAGTCCTGACCCTATTTCCTCTACCTGCCTCACTCTGCAAGCAGACATATATTTGCCCTGCCATTCTTAGCATATCCCAAATATAAGTGCAAGAGGCACTGCCAAGTGGTACAGTAATGCACACAAGGAAAATCCTCCAAATTCCAAGGTTATATAGAAAGGGAAAAAGCACCCATTTCTTCACCTCAGGGGCAAAATTATACTTCACATGTGTGATGGACTGAATAATGCTTCATCACAAGAGCCAATTTTCTTCCAACTCCCCTGCAGTTCCTAAAACATATATCTTAGTTTTGTACCTGATTTGCTAAATGGCTTTCCCTTCTATTATACCTTTAAAAATAAAAAGGGATGATAAATACATCATTTCATGATTTACTGCACTCACCAGCAAGTAGATATTAGGAAGACTGTTCTTCCTTAAGAAATAAATACTGAAATAAAAATAATCAAAAATCCCCAAACAAACTCCCCCTCTTGTACATGGAGAGGGTGGATATTCCTCATGGAAAACAAAAGCCAGAAGAAAAAGGTAAGCAGTTATTAATATGGAAATAGTCTAAAAAACACCTCTATGACAGTTCCATCTCACATAGATTAAATTTTAGTGCTACGTATAGTAAAAACACAAGTGGTAACAAAAAGTTAGAACAAAACCTACATATAATACAGGCATTGAATCAATAATGTAATTAGGATCATAAGCATTCCAAGAAAATCAACAGTTTAGCATTTTTCTACTATGTAGGACTTGGTCAGAAACATATAAGACTCTTAAAAAAAACCAAAAAAAACCAAGCAAATATTTCTCCCAGTTCTGAATCCTCACTTTGCACTTTTCACATTGCTTTGCTGCCTGAAAGGCATGGTGAGTGGCTACAGCTCCCTGGCTGTACTCTCTCTAACTCCCCTGGTTTATCCCCACCTTAAAACACACCCATTCAGGAGCATCTATAAAACAACCAGATAAATTCCATTCCCTTTAAGATACCCAAACACTCACCTCCATTCATGGGAAAGGCTCTTCTCCACAGTCTGAAGATATCCTGGATGTCTCACTTTTTTCAGCCTTCCATCCAAACCAGCTTTGCAGCTGTAAACCAGGGTCCCAGAACTACACCCCTTCCCCTCTCACCCCACACCTCTGTTTTTGCCCCTCTTTCTAGAAGCTTCTTTCCACCAGAGCCTTGTGGGAGTGCAGTCCCAGCTGCAAACACTGATGCTCATTGGTGCCCTTTGACAACCATACCTAGGTCATGAACTCCCAAATGCAAAACTCCAGGCTGCTGTGATGCTGAACCTGCGTCACCTGGGCTCAGCCTGGGTTTGGGATTCCAAAATAAAAACACCTGGCTGGGAAAGGGCCCCATCACTGGGACTGAGCCAGGACTTGAACACGCAAGGAGTGACTAAAGCATCAGCTGATGCTTGTTTGATGCTCATCTTTAGCCTCCTGATGGGCCTCAAGTCTGAAAAAAAACCCCAAACTAGAATTTAGGCAACTGTTTTGTTAATTCTCGTCACCATGTACACCACTCCCTGTCATCAAAGATGCAGGATTGCCTCTTTTGCAGAAAAGGGCTGTGTTTGATGGTGCAGTAACAGCTGTGCAATTGCATCCAGTCCTCTCCAAAGCCACATCCAAAGTTCCTGATGACACTTTCGCACTGCCTATGAAATGCCGGTTATAGTTTGTGCTAGAAAGTCCAGGAATCTTAGGTGCATCTGAACAAGGCCATGGAGAAATGAAATTGCCCCACTGGTAAAAGGTAAAGGTTCCCCATTGATTTCAATATGTCACAAAATATATAATGCCTTTTATTATAATGCAGCAAGAATAAATCAGCCTTTCGTTATCAAGAAGAGACAGTATTACTTGTTCTGGAGCTTTCTGCCTTTCAGAGAGGAGTGTGCTCTGAAATATTGTCACTTTTGTTGTTTCCAATATGTCAGCTTGGAAAGGAGATCACAGAAAGAAGATCAGGCCAAGACAAACATTTTACTGCCCTTTTTTCTGCCCTGATTACAATTGCTTTTGGGTTGCTATCAGTAAATCTTAGTATCTCGTAGCAGCCAGAAAAAGTTTTTTGCTGGGCTCAGTGTCCTTGCAAGATTCAGACTTTGATGAGATCGTATTTAATTTTTCAGCTATTGCCCAACTGCAGTGTGTTTTAATTGAAAATTAGCTATTATTTAGCTATATCTTGTGTCACACTTGTGTTTCACACCCTGGAAGAAGTTTTCAGGAAATCACTGCATCCCTAACTACCTTCGTAGGCCCAAACCATAAGGTTTTAGTCACTCATGTGCTCAGTGTGATGGGGAGGAAGACATAAGCCAGGTGTGGCTGTGCAGAGCTGTGGCACAGCACCACTGGAAGCAGCCTGTGTCCTCCCTGTGTCCTCCCTGTGTCCTCCCTGTGTCCCAGGCTCCAAGCCCCAACCAGGCAGCCCTGGTTGTACCCTGGGCATGCTCCTACCTTCTCCAGGTTCTAAATGAACCTTCCCCATGGAGAAACTGTGATTTACTTTTTACTTAGTGCTGCCTACAAAGAGCCTCTCAATTTTTAGTCCATTAACAAATCTTTCCTGGGATCTATTAACATGTCACTACGGAATGCCTTTTCCTTCAAAGTTTAATACCTCTTAACTCTCTCTTAATCACTTTGCTCTACTCCACTTCATAGCCTGCAGCTTCAGGGAACCTTTGCCTTTTATTAGTACCCATATACAATCATGTTGTCACTCCAACATCCAGCGCTGCTTTGGGTTTCATAAATTCTTATCACTTTGATTTACTTGGTGTGTCCACAGCTCCCCAGGAAGGGAGATGTGCAGGCAGGGCAAGGAATGAAACGTTACAGCACAGAGCTGTGCCAGTGCATTCTTTTGGAGGGAGGAGCTGTGCCTGGCAGGAGCCCCAGTCCCTTCTTCCCCGCAGTGGAGGCAGGCAATGTTAACACTAATACTGATTTGGTCAAATCCTTGGTACACCCCCTGGAGGTACTGAAAAGATGTGGAGATGTGGCATTTGGGGACATGGTTTGGTGGTGGGCTTGGCAGTGCTGGAGCAGTGGTTTGGTTTGATTACTTTAAAGGTCTTTTCCAAGCTGAGTGATTCTGTGATTCCTGTTCTGACATTTGGTGAGAGCTGACAGATTCCATGCTCACAGCTGTGAGCTTCCAAATGAAAAACTGACTGCTCTTACCTTGGTAGTGCCCCATAAAGGAAGATCTCTGATACCACAGCCTTTTGAGGGTCACAGTGCTTCTGCTTTGGCCCATCTAGAAGGTCTGCTGCCTGGTGAGGGAGGGAGGGGACTACCTGTCTGCTACCCATTTTCAGTCATTTGCACCTCCAGGTGAGCGAAAAGAATGCTGGAAGTCCTTCTTAGAAATGCACATTTAGATATCTGTTTTATCTGTTGTTTGAGGTGATATTTTGCACTTTATAAAGGTGTTTGTGAGTGACATAAGAAAGTTTCAGTGTTATAAAGCTGTGGTCTGTATTTGGTAAATCCCTTATTTATGTCACTGAATTCATTACTGGAGATGACAAAGCTAAGATTATGAAATAGTGTAAAATCAGCTCCTGACAATTCTCTTGTGTTTTTGGCTTTTTTTTTTTCTCAATGCCATTTCTACTGAGAAGCATATTATAATGCAATTTAAGGTGCTATAGTACTAGGAACATGAACAAGATGGATTTACTAATTAAATGGAAACAAGGTCCAGCCTGACATCTCTAAAATACAGCAGATCCCATCATAGCCACATGCTTGTCTCCCTGCTGTTAGAGATTTGTCATTTGCAAGGTACCTGGGTTTTGTCTCAGCATTGTGTCAAAGAATCTGAAAAACATCTCATCTGTCTTCTAATAGGACACCATCTGCCTTTTTTTTAGAATAGCCTCCAAGCAGGCATTGTCTGGGTCTGTTTAAGCACTCTTTGTCTGTTCCCAGTTTCTTTACAGGAGTTTTTTGATTTTATTTTTTCCCACAAGTCAGAGTTGCTGCAATGTACGCTGTGTGGTGGAAGTGTTCAAAAGCATTGGGAATGTGCAGCTTGTACAGAATGCAGCTGCCTGCCTGTGAAATGGTAGTAGACACAAAGAATACAGTATATAGATTCTTTGGCATCTGTATCAGCTTCCTGTTTATTTCTGAATATCATTTAAGTCCTAGTTTTTTACCTGGTTGGATCCTGACAGGTTACTGGGTCCGTCTATATGAATTGCCATAGCAACTGTGATGCTGGAGCAAACAGTCATGAGCTTTAATAGCCTGGGGGTCTGCAGCAGAGCACTCTTAATTTAGAGGCCTTCATATCTCCAATCTGGGTCGTTTTACTGGCTTGATTGGACTTATTTTCTGTACTTCAGCATGAGTCACATTGTGATCCGTGGGCTACAGGGAGAGGGAGATGTGAGTATGTGTTTGTTTATTTAGGAAGGATTACACTCTTTGAATAAACACCATTCTAGAATGAAACCCAAAGTGTAGATTGGCTCAGATGTATATTTTGATGCAAAGGTTATGTTCTGCATTATTGCAAGGCTTGGGTTCACATCTGAAGCCGAGATGAGACACTGAGCACTAAAACATCCCACTGGCTTGTGCTGAAGCTGAATTTGGCCTGGGTTGTGCTGTGCCTCAGGTGCCCCAGTGCCTCAGCCTGAGCAGTGCTCAGATGCTGCTCTTTGCAGCTCTTTGCAGCTCTGGACTCTTTCAAGCAGCTGCCGAGGCAGCGTTACTGTTGTTGTTCTCACAGCTTTTTTTAATTGTTCCCGTGGCCGTGCACCTGCAAACCCCAATAATTTTATATGGCAGGTTCTCATGGGAAGCCATTAGCACTGGTGTGAAAATCAGCCCTTTCCCCCAGCCTTTTCATACCTCATTTTGTAGGTGCTAGTTTGTGTCAGAGACAACTGAAACAACAAAGCAGTGTTTGTATACTCTATACTATTAGTATTTTAAACACTGACATATTAGCCAATAACACATGTGCACAGGAGGTTAATGGCCAATGTGCAACAATTTCTCTAATTACTGTACTCAGCTGTAATCATGCCACAAAGAGGAGCATCCAAGAGGGAGTTTGAGTTGATCCCACTGAGAAAAAAGGCATATAATAAATAATGGGAAAGCGTGCAAGAAAAATCATCATCTTTCTCTTCATCCTCACCATTGCTGCATAAGAGAGACAGCCCAGAGGACTCCTGGCTGGGGACCCCAGCACTGCTCTTCCCAGCTAACTTCAGAGGAGTTTTCCCCTCTCCTTCTGTGTGTCCTCATCTGCAGACCCTGCTCACACTACTCTGAGTATGAGAGTGTGGCCCAACACCCTGCATGCAGCAGCCCCAACAGTGTGAATAAGAATTATGTGAATTATTGAAGCCATGAGGGCGGGGGATGTCACAAACAGTGCTATGGCAGATGAATCACATGGCATTTTTTTGTTTTTTCACTGGGTCTGCCTCAGTCTTTTGGTGGAGCAGAAAGCAATAGCTACTCCAATTTTATGCTTTAAATAACACAAAACTTCAAAGTAGATTTCAATATCGATAATAACAGGCATGTAGTTGGTCATTTGATCAGTACTTACACATACCTACCATTACAGTTTTACCTGCCGTACTGCACCTTTTTTTATAAAAATGTGCAGCTGGAGATTTTCTCAGTTGGAGCAGCTGGGTGTCAAAAGCCAAACGGTCCAACCAGAAGTAGACACCTGCCCACTCATTTTTTTGACAGGCATGGTTTTAGTCACAGCTTGTGTGAAAATAAATATTATTGAAAATACATTTTCTCTTTTACCGCTGAGACAGTTTTTAACAGTTGTGGACATCCTTCAGATGAATGAGGGCTACCTATATTCTTCCTAGAACAGCAAACATCAAGCAAGGGGAGCTGAAATTACTCTGAAAAAGCAACTTTATGTGAATCTGGAATATCCAGAGGTGCACTGACCTATTCACTCACATTACATCTCCTTGACTGCTGTTGCTTGTAGAGAGATGAGTAAAGCCAGAAAAGTCATTCAACTTTTGCCTTTGGGTAATCCCACTCTGCCCTTCTTCTTCCTTGGAAAGCTTCAAAAGCAGCTTTTTTCACAACCTGAGTGCTAACAGAGCTGGCTGCTGTGAAGCAGTTACCAGGTGGCTCTGTCAGACCCAAATATTTGTCTCCTGTGCAAGCACAGAATGGGGGAAGAAAAAGGAGAAAAAGTGTAAGACAATGGTAGTTTTACAATCTCCTTTCTCAGCTTGCAGACTGGAGATAGGAGTAGACAAGCTTTACTATGGTAAGGAGAAATCAATAAATTTTCATTGATTCTTGTAGCTGTGGAACTCTCACCCAAGCACAAGTACAGGGGTGAGAGCATGAGTTCGTGGCTGTCCTGCCACACTCCCTGTGTGCTCCTCAGAAATCTGCACTGGGGAAAAATCTTCACCAGGGACGGAGCCTGCTCCCTGACATAACTGCAGCAACTGCAGCTCACCCAGGATCCCTCTCAGCAGGGGTAAGAAGTAGGTCCTGCAAATTATCCCCTGCCAGAAACTCCAACAAAGCCAGTGGCAGCTGCAGCTGAAGGCACAGCTTCACTTGAGGAAAACACTGCCTTTACAAAAGACTATTTTCAAACAATTACACAAAGTCTATCGAAACATTGCATTGTATTCCAAAAGAAAGAGGTCCACAGAGTTACATATGAAAAATGACAGAGAAATAGAAACATCAGAACAAAAAAGCTTGGAAAACCAGCTAAGAAGTTGCAGTCAGAACAGAATGTAATTAAGAACTTGGAACAAGCACATAGTTTTGAAACAAAAGGACTTGGAAACAAATTATAAAAATTTGAGTATGAAAAATAATTGAAGCAGATTTGTGAGGGTTACATTTAGTTTATATTTTTGCAAATCCTCTAAAAACATCAATGAGAGTCTTTTAGAGTTGTTTCGATTTTGCAGAAACATTAATTTCCTTAATTGGCATTTTAAGCTTCTGTTAGAAAATTTTTGACCTCTCAACTCTACTCAGAATCTGTTCATTAGCAAAGTGTGAGGGTCTGTCACCATTTTCAGTTGCTGCAAAGCTGCCAAATGATGTAAAACTTATTGGAAGGTCCTTTTACTGTTATGGCCCACCTTTGCAGGTGACATTTTATAACAGATTTGATTGTGCCACGATGGACCTGACCTTTGTTTTGTGTCTTTTTTTCCCGTTTCTTCAGCAGAGTCCATTATCTCTTGATCCAAATTCCTTCAACTCTTCTCTTTGACTTTATGTTACTTTCCAATTCATTCTCAGACCGCCTAACACCCTATACCTGCTTTTGATGTCACCAAATAGGGACAATGACTATAAAGTTATTTCCCTTTACAAGTCAAACCTGGAAGGTATCTCTGTTGTTCATTCTATTTCCATTGCTGGTGTAAGTGTCCTTGTTGTTTTTCCCACTAGTGAAGAAAGGGCAAGTGTCATAATCACTGAAGCAAAGACTTTGCTTTGAAGCCGTATTGATTTTTCCTTTTCCCTTCTGAAGCTTTGCCAGGCTCCATAAAAGCCTGTCTCTTGTTCAGAAACTCTTTGGACTGAGAGACAACAGGGGCAGCAGAGCCAGCGGGGCACAGTGGGAAGTTAGGGCATCTGCTGGGGAATGGCAATCATGACAGCAGCAAGGAAAAGAAAGAGGTCATTTTATTTTTAACTGTACTCTGAGAATGGTTGTGGATCAGAACAAAGCTGAACGGGAAGCTCAGCTTTAATTCTAATTTGTGATTCCTCCTTGTCCAAACTGGAATATGAGCATTTTTCCAGGGTTAAGCTGTTGACAGCAAGACACTGAGACCACTTAAGTGACAGCTTGGCTAGAGGCTTAACCACGAAGGTGACAACAGCAGGACGTTGTGGCACAGTGCTGTAAGGATGTGAGCCTTACCCTGCACTAGACTGGAGCAGCAGCATCATATGGACTGACAGAGAACTCCTCAATGAAGGTCCAGGGCTACCACAGGACTGCCATTCAAGAGATCTGAAATGCTCTGTTTAGACCTAGCTTATGCAAAGGAGAAATATCCAACAGTGTTCGTTCAGCTCACACTTATGGCAAGGACCCAAAACAACTCTCTCTGCCACAAAACACCTCTGTCTTTTGTAGGTTCCTTGCAGTCTGTGACCACATACACTTATTTATCATCTGTGCATTGTGCATCTCTCACTCTTAGCACAAAGATAGGTGCTGGCTTTAAGCCTTAATTACAAGTGGTCTCCCAGTGCCTCCACCACTCTTCCACACATTTCATCCATGCAGACTCAGAGGAAAGAATGTTGCTTGTTAAAACATCAATGCCACTTGCCATGTTTCTGTATTTCTTGGAGCTGCCAGGATGGGAGAGCTGGTCTTCCAAAGCCCATTAGATAAACAGCTGGATGTAAAATTACGGCAGCTGCCTTTTGCAGAGTAGGTAAAGTAATAACTATAGTAATTTTCTACAGTTTTTTATTTGTTTGGGTTTTTTTTCCTATTAGTACCTACTGCCAGAAATTAAATAACAACAATAAGAATTATTCTTACTGCTCATGAGTGTAGCTAGAAAGTTCTTTAAAACCTAAAAATCCATAAAATGGCTTCCAAATTCTCAGCTATTTTGAGAATTGTGCATATGAGACAGCTGGAAATGAGACATTTTTTTTTAAACACCTCCAAAAAAAACCTGTTATCAACAGCAATGAGAGGGATTTCTTGATTAAAGGATGTTTCCCACTATTCATTTGTAAGGGAAGTGAATCATTAAGTGCTGTCTGAAAATCTTTCTCATACTGAATAGAAAGAAAATGTTTTTTGGTCATTAAGGCTTACAGGAATAGCCTGAACACCCACCACCATCTATCTGTGCTGCAGATCAGCTCTGCTCCAGCTGCTGATGCCACTTGTCAGTGGACTGCAGGCTCCCCCCACTGCAACAGCACCACTGCTGCTTTTCCTTCCCCTTCCAACCAGCTCTACCAGCCAGGGCAATTTTGCAGCCTCTTTCTCCAAGGAGAGGAAGCATCTTAAAGCTGTGCCCCCCTGCACAGGGGAAGAAAAGCATAACTGATGCTGTTTGCCCTGTCAGGACCTAAGCCCAGCAAGGAATGAATAGAAGGCACCCACTCTTTGGGTGTCCTGGTTCAGCTTTGACTTTGCAGTTTCCTGTGATACCTTTTGGGGCATGTTGCACTGTTGACTTCTGCACCTGTGTTACCCACCCAGTTCTCAGTGTACATTTGTTTTCATTATTCCTGCACTCTCCTGCTGCTTTTTCTGACAAGCTCAGGATCTGAAAGCTGCTTTGCCAGACCTTTAAGTAACAACCCATCATCAGCCGTGCTGTGTAGGGAAGGCTGCAGCTTGAATTTGTTTCCACAAAACGCACAAGACCTGCCTAATCAGCACTTACCTGAGTTTGCTCACGCCAGACAGAGTCAATTTACAGACCCTGCCTGCTGTTGACCCTGCTGTCTGCTCTGGGTTATTCTGGCCTGCCTCCACTTTCTGAAATTAAATGTTAGTATTTTTAATTGTGGGTTTTAACTCTTGCCTAATGGGGCACAGGCTCATGCTGTTAGAGATCTGTCCAAGATAAGTGAGAGCGACTGCATGGAGAGGAGCTGCTGATGGTGACAAAGTGGGTCTGTGCCCTCCTGTCCCTCATCTGCCTTTGAATGCAGGTGAAAAAGCTCCAGTACCACTGTCCCCTTGCCACTGCTGCCCAGTTCACAGGCACCACCACAGGCAGAGAATCCAGATTTTGGAATGTGATGCCTCCCTGACAGTTTAGCCCAGAGCAGCTCTAAGGCTGCCACTTGCTTATATGGCAGCTGAATGAGCTGATGGCTGTTGAGGATTTATCTTGTGGGTAGGCATCTCAGGCTTGCATGGGGTAAATGCTCAGTGCAGGCTAGAAATCATGATAGTTTATTTCTATTCTTTCCTTTTTGTTGGTGAAAACATGTGAAATAAAACTATTTCATTGAAAATAATAATTGCAATGCAATTTTGTAAAAATTTTGAAAAATACGGGCTATTTTTCTATATATTACTAAAAGGTATTACTAAATTTCACCAGAGAAAATATGAACTTTTTTTTTTTCCTACACCAATAAATACATGATTGGTAAAATTATTATAGCACTTCTTTCTGTTTGAGTTTTAATGACTTTTCTTTCTTCTATGCAACTATCTATTGTTGATCTCATCTTAAAAATAGTTTCACATTATGCGAAAAATGTAGTCTATCCTGAATAGCTTGCTAGATGGGGTGTCAAAGGTTTGTAGTTGCAAATTCCAAGTTCAGCTTCTTATAGTATGATCACTTTTCAACACCCACAACCAGGTTCTGATCATAGCAACACTGACCCAGGATGAACATTGATGAAAAAATAAACTCAGCACCTACCTGAGGGATTGTGGACAGATCACAGAAATTATGAAATCAGCTTCACAAGGTGATTTATGAAGAAGCTGCGTATCTGCTCTACATTGGAAACAAACAGCTGAAAACTTAAGCCACTGTCACCTAGTGTGCAACAAAACCACAGAAGGTCTGCTGTGAGGTAACAGCTGTGAGAGTTAAGGTCACCAGCAGGCAAACAGTTCAGATTAAAATTTTAAGCTCAGAAAATATTTCTTGTTTTTTTCTTAAGATTTTTTCCAAGATTTAATTTGCCGTTTCTATTTCCTTCGCACACCTTCGCAGATCCAGCTCTGCTACCATCATGGCAGTGATAAAAACCTGGAATAAGCTCTTTGGTTGCTCTCTGAAATCCTGCTGATTTCAGTCCCATGCCTGTAAATTCCCTGTGGAAGGCTGTGACCACCCATCCTTACCAACCTGCACAGAGATGCTTTCCAGTGCCAGTGCTGCCTTTTGATGGCCTTTCTTGGTTTTCCAGTGAGGCTTTGGCACTGCCCAGACAGCTGGAGGAGCTATGGAAGCTGCAGTGTTTGTGGTGTAAAGCTGGATGGATTTTTCACACTGTCACAGTGCTTGTACAAGGAGATGTATTCCAGTCACCAATCTGGAGTGTACCTGTGCAAGAGGCTCACAACATCCCAGGGTTGTGTGTCACTAACATCAGCCAGGCAAAGACATTTTTACACTCAAAAGTTGAACAAGAATGTTTAAGATTTCTTTTTTCATTAGCATGTACCTATAAGAGTGAAGATGGAAAGGAGAGTAGATATTAATGCAAATCTAATTGCAGAAGCTGTCTGAATGCCAGCAGGGAAATTCCTGTTGTCGAGGATGAAAGACAAGACATGTCCCATTTCCCAGAAGTGCTCTTCATTAACTTTGTGAAAGTCAAAGAGCTAATATCCAGGTAAGTGCTCTGCACAAGCTCCTTTGCTCTCCTCCTCAGAAACTGACACACACAATGCAGGACTGAAGGTAAGGATACATAGGTAATGGTCACAGTGTTGACAAAGGTTATTTTCTGCTGATCAGATGTGAACCATGTTTAATCATACCAACCCAACCCAACCAACCTCTACTGCAAACCAAAGGCTGCTATACCCAGTATCTGGGTTAAAAAGATGGCAAATTATTCAAGTAAATGAGAGGTTGTTGAAGATCTTGGAATCAATGAGTCCAAGGAATGCTCACAGCTGTTATCTGAAATTCACGATTTTCTAGCTTTGACTTCTAACCTAAGAAAGCAGCTTTGCAGAAGCCTTACAGATCAACAGGATGGACATGCACTTGGTGCTGATTGCACCACAGGCAGTCCCCTTCAGCTGGTGCTTTTCCTATTGGTCTCTCCTCTAAATGGATGATGTTTAGTAGCTTCATAAGCAATGAAGTCTTCAATATCTGTCAGGATTTACACCACTTTGACCTCAGCATGTGGCAAATATTACTATCAGCTTTATGTGTTTTGTTCTGTTTGTTTTTAGCTTTTCAGTTAATCTGATTGCAACACACAGCATGAGGTTCAGAGGTTTGAACAAATGCATCCAAGGCATTCATGTGGCTCCTCTCTAAGACATAAGTGATCATATTCTGCATAGCTCTCTTAATAGCACTAATGATTTACAGGACAATCAGTTCTCTCTCTGGTAAAATAAGTACACGATGATTTATATGTAGTATTGCTCTAAAGTATGTTTTTATAAATCTTGTGGTCCTAAGTGCTTGTCACATGGATGTCAGAGACCACACAGAAGTCTAAAAATACACATGTAAACCCGACTGCAAATGCTTGACATCAATGCAGCTGTTGTATATCTTCATGCTCAACACAGGTTAAAATAGTGCCACTCACTGTGACAGTATAACTAGGGGCTGCTAAGCTGGCAGAAATAATTTATTATGCTGCTTACAGCTAATAAAACCCCATGTGCTTTGGGGTAGTTTTTGAAAATACAACTCTCTTCCTTTTCACATGTGAACTCTTGCTGTTCCTATCATCTCTGGTAGTCCTTAGACAAAGGTTTGAAGCCTGCAAACACACTCAAAACTAGGAGAAAGTGGAACGTCTGACTGCATAAAATAAGGACTCCCTTGCACCAGAACAGGCAGCCAGTCCTTTTTGTTAAGTACAGCTATTGTGTGTTAAATGTGTCTAAACCCACGCTAACTTCTGAGGAGAATCAGCCCATTTGATCAAAGAAGCTCAAACTGGGAAAACACAGCAGTCTCACCAAGTCCTACAAGAAGCCCCATTTCTGCTGGTGTGCCAGACTGCTCCGTAATGGTTTGATCTCCAAAATTCACTCCTCTGGGCTGGTGTTTTTCCTCCAGCTCCTCTTCCCTGCTTTGTCTCCCCTACAGCACTTCTCTGTTCTGCATTTCCACTTTAATAACTCACTCCTAATGGGACTTACCCCTCACAAAGCAGTATCACAGGGAATGAAGCACTGTGGAGCTGGAAATTGTTGTAAAACTCATCACTGTGCCTGAACTTGGATGCACCTCTCTCATTTTGGAGCTATTTATCAAGATAGAAGAAATAAGAACAACTCCAGCCCATCTAACCATCCCAAGGCAGAATCCACTCTGAAATGCATTCCATGACATTTTCATGCCATGCTCTGATCATTGCTGGTCTTCCTCAGCCTGTGGCACACAGTAATAAAATAAAAACTTAGTATGAAAATGTGTGATTCTGATCTATGCAACTGAAAAAAGTAATGATTGTTAGTAACATATGTAGGTATAAATAACTGCTTGTGTCAGGTTTTCGTAGTTATGTGTACCTGAAAGACAGAAAGGATAGTAAATTTCTTCACCTCCTTCTGGTTCTCTCTTAGGCAACCAGGAAAAACAGATAACCAGTAGCAAATGATTTATCCAATACTAAAATTCCTACACTAGGCACCTAACCCTGGTGGTTAAATTTAGGAAGGAAGAATTTCATGCTGATAACCTTCAACATCCAGCACAGACCTACAGAAGAACCATCTCCTACAACCATACCCAAAACTTCAACCCTCCTGCTCCCTTAAGAAGGGAAGCAAAGGGCTGTTCCAAGTTAAAAATGTGTAGAAAATTGGGTTTAATGCTGCCCATCTGTGTTTTGTTCCTCCTGCAAGGAGAGGGGCTGATCTTTCTCAGGTGCAGTCAGCAGAAGTTTGGCTGTTTCCTGCTGGGGGTCAGCAGGGGCTCAGCTCTGTGGAACAGCTGTAGCACAGAGACAGGCACTGCAGCAAACCCCACTTCAGAGCACAGCTCTGAGTGCCTGCACAGCCCCCAAAATACAGCAGCACTTTCTGAAGTGTGGCCAGGAGCTGCAAGGGGTTAATTTTTAAGCTTAATCCGGCAAGCAGTTGAGTTTCTGAGCCTCTGCTCATGTCTGGAGGCACACACTTGCCTTAGCTCCGAGTTCCCTGTGAAATTGCACCTGTGGCATCTTTCAAATGAAAAAATTACCATCTGTGTGTGGTGAATGACTCCCTGGCACATGCCTGTTGTTATTGACTGAAGGCATTCTTGTACCTAGCCAGGAGAGGCTGGCCTTGCCTGTACTGGATGCCTGAGACACTAGAGCAATCTAGATTTCCATTCCCACCCTGAACAGCAGTCCATGCAGCTGGGAGTCCATAAATTAATATCCCTGGATAGATATGCAACTGCAAGAAAAACAATTTAAAGCAAAATTCCCACCTGAAGGAACAAGAACACTGATAAAGTGAAGAAAAAACAGATTTAAATTTTTTCAAATATTTGCGTTTTGTTTAAGACAGTAGAAGTAATGTGAAAAGGAATGAAGAACAAAATTGCATTTATCACACAAAAACCAATTTTTAAAAAATCTAACGAAACCTGTAAAGAAGCAAAAATAAAAAATAATTTCATAAATGAAAGGCTAATGGCATTTAAGTAAATGATGAATGAATTAGAGACAGGGAACAGCACCTAGCAATAGTCCATACTGCAACAACTTGATAAAAAGCACAGAGTCCTAGTTTTAAAATAAAATCCCTAAGCTGAATTGGAGAATGGAACCAGGACAAGTATGAATTTGACAAAGGGGAATTCACATGTAGTATTACAATACAGTCTAAATTCTAGTAACCAACGAGCCCTTTTAGACTTCAGATAAAATGTATCATTGAAAAAGGATTACTTGTATTAAAAAAATAATCTCAGAAATATAATTATTATCAGTATTGTATGAATTTTTACAAATGTTTCTTCTTCTGTCAAGCACAGCAAAACTTGTGAGTGTTTTCATGCTTCTGTGGTGTATCTCAGAACTACACCTGGGAGTTCTTTTCCGGAGAAGTCTCTTTTCATGAATTTAACCTTGCTCTTTCCTCCTGAACAAGCAAAAGGAAAATGCCCAAACAGGTTTCTGGCTGCAGCAATTAAGGTTGTATCTTTTGCTGGCTTCTGGTCAGCTTTCAGAAAATCAAGATACTCAAAATAGCCTATAACAAAAAAGAAAACAAAACAAAACAAACCCCAAACCCAAACCCTGGCTTGTTATTTGTCTTGTATTACATTTTCTGCTCTTGGGCAGCAAAGTCATGATTCATGAGAGGGAACCAATGGTTCCTGTTATCTTCATCTTCTGTGGAGAGCAGGGTACACTTATTCCCGTTAATAACTGGGGAGAGAAAAATATATTTATGGCAAATGGATGGATCTTAAAGAAAAAAATCAGCACGTGATTGAACAAGGGAATCTCTACTAGATGACCAAGATTAATTGGTTTTGGGTGTTATTTACCATAGTGAAGGTCCCACTTTTCACTTTCATTAAATTGCTCTAGACTTACTTCTATGCAAATAAGAGCAAAATTTATTCATTAGTTCAGCTGAATATCACCACTACATAGGAGTAATCTCATGAAAAGTAGAAAACCCAACACTATACAACCATATATTTGTCATCAATCAGTGAAATAGTGCATGACTTTTTCTAAAAATGCGTGTGTCAGATGGACCATGGACTATTTCTAGAACTTTCTAGCTGCTGAAGTTGTTTCTACAAACCACTGGATGAAACAGGTACACTGTACACCTCACCTTCCCAAACTGCCTCCTGCCACAATGTTCTGTCCAACTCCTCATTTTATTCCAGGGGAAATTATCAAGTGTATAAATCAAGTGTATTGCACGAGGTCTGGCCCACAACTGCTTTGCAGAATTTCCTTTTCTATCCTTTACACCCAGCAGGTCCAGTCAGGCTCCTGACTTCCTCACTAACTGAACAAAATCACTAGATGAAATTTTTTCTTTTTTTTTTTTTGTATTTTAAATAATGCAATTGAAGTGTTACCAGCTCATAGAGTCTTTCACCAACCTCTTGTTAACTGAGCTCTGGTATTATCATGTCTGAGTGCCAGTGGTATCAACTTCATTTGAAAAAAAAGTTATTGGCTCTTATAGCTGTAAAGCAAAAAACCCAGGTAGCCCTATAGGCTTAAAAAGTTCACTTTTTTTTAATGGCATTATTATAAAGCTCAGCTCACAGATGCTGTTGCCTGGCTTTGCTGACATTGAGAGGGGAAAATTCAGATGACAGAGAAAATCTAGCTATTTCTGTCCTGAATTTTTATTAACATGTGGCCCAGTTGTCTGTCTCTTCCCTTCCAGCATGGAGCAGAACAGAGGAGACTTCCAACTGCTGTAAAGTGACATTTTGTCTTTGACATATAGGTCAACATATAGATTTGAGGATCAGGAAGAACTAAATGTTCCTTTCTATATATAGATTTTAACATAAAAATTACTACAGCATGCTAAGGCTGCAAACTCTGGTACTAATCTTTTCTTTGCATCCATGTAGCTTCAGAGTTTGTTTTTTTTTAATATAGAAGAATTTTTTCCGCCTGAATTTTGGCCTAACCCACAAATATCCATAAGCATATTGTAAAGCACATTTGAAAGCCTGGTAGTGCTCATAAATCATGATGGTTACACTTGTGATAATTTCTGGGAGTGGGTGTTCATGTGCATGAGAAGATGTGCAGAATTGGACAGTGAGATGAGCCATGATGAACATTACAGGTCCCGGAAGCAGATCGATAGTGGTGTCAGCTCTCAGGGCTTCATTGATTCCAATGGTCCCACCATAAATACTAATTCAGCTGGAGCTGAAAACATTGCCATCATCTTATCAGCTGCTCAGTGACAGTGGAGAATGCAGAATGAGAGGCAGGTGTTACCTCTACACCTTTGAATGGTGCAAAAAGGTAAAATTCCCTGGTTAGTCTCACGTTTGGAAACCTCCTTTACTGGCTGCATGTGGGAATGCATGTGGAGACAGATGCATATATACACAAGAAGGCATTTTCTGAGACAAATACACAGCTTCTACTGCTGTGATGCTACTTGTATCTTCAAATGAAAGCAAAATAAATTTCAAGAGACTGTATAAAATTTGCTTGTACAAATCTGTTGCGCTTGTATGAGGTTTTTCATTCATCCTAGTAGTAAATGGTCACGAAACTCAGGTTTTAATCCACAATTTACATACAATACTTACATTCTTTTTCAAAACTAAAGCTTATTTACAGAAATGATGGTTTCCCAAGTGTACAAATGACTGAGAACTATAATATCAAAAAAAGGAACGAAGGCAGGTTGCATATAAAAATCTACACCTCCTAGGTGACTCTTAATAGGTTTTTTTCTAAACATTTTCCAGCAGATAAAGTTCATTACCTTGTTCTAACCATTTCCCATTTCACAAAGTTAAGATTTTACTGAACTTGTATATAAGGAATTCATTATACAGTGGCATGAACAGAACCTAAGAGAAAAGGGATTTTGTGCATGGCTGGTGATGAACTCATTGATTCTGCTGCAAAGTTCTCTTGAACACCTTATCAAATGCTGCTGATTTCTGGTCTGCATACAAATGTATTGCTGTGCCAGAATGTAATCAAATTAGAATGTTTAGAGTAAAAGCCCATTTGCTATGTTTCAAATAGTTCATATTTACTTGGAGGCCTCAGGAGGGTATCTTAATCTTATAGTTATTATTTCAAATAGAAAAAGAGATTTTTAATGTTATTTAGAGAAAGTCCCTTAGCTTGCAGACTGAAAAAAAAAAAAAAGCAGAACTGCTGCAACAGATATTTTGACAAGAGCTTTGAATGATAAATAACAAAACCTCTGAAGGGAATTTCCCATTAATCTAATTTATTTGGAAGCACATTTTCACAATAATAATTAAATTATCTAACGTTCGCTTACATTTAAAAGCGACCATCTGTACCTCTTCAATACTAAAAAAAAAGGTGGGGGGAAAGGCCAATATTTTAAACTAACATCACAGGCAAAAAGCAACAACTTCCAAACATCAAAGGAATACCATGATGTTTGACAGCTTCCTATGAAGTCAGCTGTTTCATCTCCTAGTGAAGTTGGCAACAGAAATCCCAGCATCTTCTGTGCAGCAGTGTCTTTAAAACTGTAACATGTTTATTTGTTAGACCTCCATCCATCCGGTTTTCAGGGTGTGTGAGTAACAAAAACATCCATAATTAAAGACTTGTGACACAGGAATCTGTGTTTAGTACAGACAACAAAAATAACAGCTACATTTTCCTGTGGAGGATTTTATCCAGGAAGTTCATCCGTGCCTCAAGTCTTCCGTGGGTGGAGAATACCAGGTATAACCAACTGAGATACCATCGAGCAAAATGCGTTTTTTATCTATTTTATTTCTCCTAGAAATGTCAGCACAGCACATTATATTGCCTGTAATTTTAATAGATAAACGAGACAATGATTCCATTGTTATTTTTTTTCCTCAAAATGGTAGAATACATTTTCTTAAAAAGGTCTGCAAACATATTTACAAAAGTGTGAAATCAATAAATGCAGGCTCTTTATATTTTTACTGAACTCCCAAAGACTGACTGATATCCTAATTTTATTGGAAATCTGGTCCAAGGATGATACAAGAAATTAAATATCACACTCAATTTTGCTTTTGTGTACGCTACCATGAAAAACAAATCAAATAGATAAAATATTCTGAAAAGAACAAACTTATATTCCATGAAGCACATGAAGATATTCCAAAACCATTTCTTATATTTCCATTTCAGCTTTAAAACATCTCTTGCTCTTTCTTAATGTTGTGTTAAAACGTGGGACACCATCTTACTTTTGGAAAGCCAGCTGCTGTAATGTCAGTATAAAGTAGCCACTAAAATATCATTCACAGTATCTGCACCACAGGAATGGACTTTTTTTTTTTTTTTTTCCAAACAGGAGTGACAAAATTTGTGTTGTTGCCTTCATCGTTCACATTTTAAATACTATTGGCTGACAGAAATAAAGTGTAGTGTCATGCTTGGTTTACCTAAATCATTTATTTTGTAACTAATAAAAGTAAACAATTACCAGATACTGTATATATAGAGATATATAGATATATGGCCACAAATAAACTATAGTAGAAAGTTATTTTGGTTTTGATAAAGTTAAGAAAAGCACATAAAATCATATTTCATTAATATCTTGTTTTATGGCCATCAATATTTTTGTATTTTTTTTGTTTCATCAACATAGCAAAATACAATCTTCTTATTAAACAATAATTATCAGATGGCAGACAATTCTTTTTATTGGTTTACATTGGCAGGTCACAGTCTAAAAGCACAACCACATCAGGCAGAAATTGCACACAGACCGCCCTGGATTTTGAAGACTATTTTTTATGCTTCTACAAAAAGACCTTAATTTAAAACTGGGGACTGTAACAAGTACTAACTAAGTACATGATTTCTTTTTTTTTCCTTTTTTTTTGTTAAATAGGTACTTAACTGAAAAACTGAAATTGCAGTATTTATTTTGATTTCAGCTTAATTTTTAATGTCTGTGCTCAACATTAGCAAACATGCTTTAAACTTCTCAGCAATCTTTTATAAGAAAAGTTCAATCACCCAATACAACCCAGGTGATTTTATTTTCCCATCATAGAATACTGCTGATTTATTTCAATTCAACCTGTTTCTTGCCTTTTTTTTGGTGTCAATATTGCATTTTTAACTCATTCCTGAAATCTGGAGGAGATTTACGTGTGATGACAGTCACGATGTCAACATTTCTGTAAGAAATAGCTGTGCTGGGGCTGGCCTATGAATATGCAGTTCTATTAATTGTAGAAGGCACCCTCATGTCTTCAAAAACCAGACTGGTCTTAAGATATTACTCTTTATTTGAGACAGTTACCATTACTTCATTAAAAAATGACAAAACAGCAATAAACATTTTAGCTCTTTAATGAGCAAAGATCAGGTCTCTTAACATTGGAATAATATTCGTTATCCAGATTATCTTTATTTCACTCAGTGACCAGTAATATGGCCAAGAAATACAAAGTAATTTTCCATCAAGTAGTATACAATTTTTTGTGTGTAATAAGCTTTCATTCTTGAAAAAGAGTAACTGAAAAGAAATGTTTCTGTTACTGCAGTTAGTTTGTCAGAGAAAGTTCTTCGCATTATCTTACAAACTATCAAAATTGCTAGTAATTTGAAAAAATGTAAAAAAAAATCACATAACTTTAGTCTAATAGAAATATAGTACAGGTAAGAGAGAAAGTACTTTTCAGGGATGTGCTCTTAAGTCCATCTCAATCATTTCTTTTATATAAATGTACATCTGATTACATATACAAACGTTTTGAAAGGACCATGGTATATATAGAATTACTGGAAAGCAACAGGGGAATGAAAAATTTCTTGTGATTTTAGAACATTCACTTCAAATCACACAAACATATGTAGTATCCAGATTTTTAAATTTCCAGTTGTTGGCTCTCTCCCCATTCTCATATACCCTCTTTTTCTACACTCTTACCATCTGGTCTAGAGAATTAATTGGAATGACAAAGCTAATGTATAGCAAAAAGGGAATTAACATTATATTAAAGTATTATAAGTAAACTTTGTAACATGCAACATGAGTTGAAACAATAAACTGAAAAGTGTAATCAGAGCAGTAATATTGGGGCATTTTTAAGTGGCAAAATGTCATTGCAATGAAATTTTTGGACACACTTTATCAATTTGAGCAAAATACTCTGTAACTAAATCCCAGCAAATTATAAATCCTTCATCAAAGGAGATTCCATTAAAGTTATAGTTATTTCAAAGTCAGAAATTATTTAGGTGGAAAGGAAAAAGAACATTAATAGTATATACTTTTTTGTCTGAGATTCATATCAGTGAGGGTCCACCACTGTATACCTAGAATGTCATAAATACCTTTAAGAACTGTTGCAATCCCTTTTCTTTCAGAAGCTACTATGAAATATTTTACTGTAATTACTTTTGCCCCTTTAAAAAACTTCTTTAGGTTGTGCCAATTGATGGAGAAAGCTTCTATTAAAAACTCCAATGGGATGAGAAGAATTTTAATTACGGCTTAATCAGCAGCACAGCCACCAAGCATATAAATTATCATGCACATCGTGCTAAAAATATCCAGTTTCCTTTATTCCCACAACTTTTATACTGACAGCACTTATGTGATAATGTTTTACCTGCCAGGCTGTAAAACTTCTCTGACTGGCAGATTTCAGCATGAGCCCCTTTCTAAGGCCTTAACAGCATTGGTGCTTTGTGTACTTAGTCAAATATGTAAATATGGTCTACACAAGAAAACAGGTCCAAATAAAAATTGGTGAAAATTATCTGACATTCCGTTAGTGTGTCCCTTGTGCATATTTATAGGTTTTTAAAATTTTCAGTCATAGTTCTTTCCTGTTTGTGTTGCACATGCCTAATTCCATTATGTAACTTAAATCTTCAAAAAATTAATACTTGAATGTGAATGAAAAAGTATCATTCAGGACAACTGCTTCAAGCAATTGCAAACAGTTGGGTTTTTTTGTTTTTTGTTTCTTTTTTTTTCTTTTGTTTTGTTTGTTTCTTAAGTTCATTTGATATATGTACAATTCATTTTTTTCAAAACCCCAAATGTTCTTGATATGTATATTCACATAATATTCCTCCATATTTAAATAGTAAGAGTCTTGTAGGTTGAAAGCCAAGTAATCTTCAGTAATATCACCTACTGTAATCCATCAAAAAATAAAGTTTGTTTCGTCTTGTCTGGCTATACCCTGGTTGTTGAGTGTGAATGGGGGTGGGGATGAGGATGGGGCAGAGTATTGTTCTGTCCTCCAGTAAATGTGTTGAATGTGTGTAGGGGCTGAATCCCTGGTATAGTGTTGGGGATCATTGTGATGGTGTTGGGTGTCATTAAGGGGATATCATCAGGAGACCTTCTCATAGCTAGCGTGTAGTCTGGGGGACAGGCGGTCCTAAGAACCACCTCGTGTGGATGGATGGACTCACATTCATGATCCAAGTCAGTGTGCTTCATTTGGAGGGACATTATCTCCTCTTCTTGTGCATGGGTGAGATCATTGGTAGTGGTACGTTGTGGGCTACATCTCCTGTGAACATCGTGTCTCCGCTTGTCCTTTTTGTAGTACAACGCTGCAAAGGCCAAAATGTTCAGGAACAGCAAAGATGCGCCAACCGCGATGGTAACGCTCAATTCTGTTGAGTAGTCCCTTTGATCCACTGAAAATGGGCTTGGCTGTTGTTTGGGATCGTCTTGTTTGGCTGTAGGAAAGGCTGAAGTAACTGAAACAGAATTTTTCCTTGTGGGTCTGAAAGTATTGTCAGTCGATGGCACTTTAGTTGTGGTAGAGGTATACTGTGAAATGTCGTTAAGATTGTGCAGATGAGGTACCAGTTCCAACCAAAGGTTCACTTTGTTGGCCCTGTAGTGTTCTTTAACTCGTGGTTTTAATCCAATGTGAAGGTACAGTTGGTCTTTCTGAGAATATCTGGTCCATGCTACTTCTTCAAAGCGATTTGGTTTTGTGTGGATGAATTTTGTGTCTTGTGGCACTGGTTGATTTGGGTCACTAGAAGAAAAAGATATCTCCAATGTTACAAAGCATTTCAAATGGAATTATAAAATTAACATAATTAAGATTTTATACTAAACGTTTAAGGCTGCCTTTGGACGGAGCAGAGTGCTATTCCCTAAAATTAGAGGCCTTAATAATCTTGATTAGAAACAGCATTATGCAAAAGAACCATTCTTTCACACAGACTTCAGTGACTTCCCTGGTTCTCCAAAATGTTGGTGTCTCACAGTGAAATCTTGTGCTGCTGAGGAAAGGTTGCCTGGGGTGTGGTGATGTTCACAGATGTCTGAGACCAGTGTGAGAGAACATTAAGATTTTCTTGTCTTTTTCAGCAGCATAAAGTTCATACAACTCTGCATTTCTGTTCCTGTGAATCATCTGTGGCCTTCCAGAGGGGAAGGATCATGGCAGAGCACAACTCAGTGCAATGCATAGTCAAAAATAAGTGGTCAAATGTAACAAAGGTTTTTGAACTCCAGTGAAAAAAAAGGAACTAATGAATATGGCAAAACTTTCCAAGTTTAAAGCCACATATTTTATGGTCAGAAGTGAGAATCTAAGACAAAGTGTGCTACTAAAATAAGCTGTATTGTATTTGATGCAATATTTATGTAATTTTCTGTCTCATAGGATGGAAGTATCAGTGGTGGGGTAAAGGCAGGTATTAATGTAGCTGGTTTTAACTCTACACGTACGTTAAATGCTTAGTTTTACACTTTGCCAGAGTTTCCGTAATTATTTTTGTGTATATTTTTAAATTTCCTCACAGAAAGTCAGCAAAGATATTTTTCCCTCTCTTTCCTAAAACATGTAAGTGACCCAAGGGACATTACAGTAAACATGAATATCCAACTCAATTCTTAATCTCTTATTCATCCTACAAGTACAGAGGAATTCCCAAGGGAGATAACAAATGGAAAGCACCATTCCATCCAAAGTTTGCATACAAAACCATTCATTATCTGCTACTCACCCAGTTTTTGCAAAGTTTGTCCAGTACGTCATCACCACCGCACTTAGCATGACATCATTCTTGGAGAAATTACAAGGAAATAACTCAGTAGGACCAATCATGGGGATTCCTAGTACGTAAGGAACCTCATCTCCATGGGCTGCATCTGCCCATGCAGGTACCTGATCTGTCTGGCAATGATGGTAGAAGGCATAGAAATACGTAGGCGATCCAAAATTCGAGTGAAGATCTGCTGTGGCCACTGCTGGTGCAACCCACTGGTGATCAGTGAACAAAGCCAGCAGTGTTTTCCTCCTGGTCTCGGGGTTGTGCCTGTCTGCCCAGTCTGTGTACATGAATTTAATAGTTTCCCTCAGTATATCTTTGCCTTCGGGGTATCCGTATAGGTTATCGACAAAATTAGAAACCGCAAAGTCAAAATCACTGGCTGAAATGCCGTCTTCGCTATCCACAATGTTTTCAACAAACTTCAGCCCTTCCCCTTGGTTCACTCCCAGCATGATGTCGTAGTTGAGGAATTCTCCTTGCTCCATCAGGATCTGAGGGTCGTCTGGTATCACGTCGCCGTCGATTACTGGTCCAAAGGCTATGTGGTATCTTGCTGGTTGAATGTCCTGGTCGACAAGTTCTCGGTAAGGCTTCTTCTGTAGACATTCCACCAGTTCTACAGTGTCTGACATGTTGCAACCAACTTTTGTAGCCAACATCCTGGCATACTTTGCAGGCTGAAAGCTAACTGCCCAGCTGGAGAGAGCTGTTCCACTTTGAGCTATTGCTCTTTGAAAAAGTCCTGTGGGGAGAAATATTTGAAAACTACTGAAGCGACCTTGAAACAGCCACAGACTTTGAAAGATTCAAAGGAGTTCTTTGAAACAATAGAAAACTTAAACAGAAGAGATACCTGAATCTTAATACTACTTAAATATACAGGGTGGTGAGATCTGACTGCTGTTGTACCTACAGGTGATGTGCATAAAATAAATGCAGTATGTGCTGAAGCAAATGATTCTCCCTCAATCTAATCCAGCTGAGGAACAGATTTTCAAAAGAAACTCAGGAAGAAAAAGGATTGGAATTACCTTATGTAGGACAAGACCATCAGGTAAAAAAAAAAAAATCTTAAAATTAAAGCACCATATAGGTCAGAGGAAAAACCATCAAGTCTCTGAAATGGGTTGAAGTTTTAGGTATTGTTCAAGCCATCAGTAGCATGCATGCATACAACCACGTGTGAAATGAATCTCTTACACTTTTTAATGTTTTCTTTGGGATTAAACTTGCTTTGAAAGGTGCAGTGCTTTTAAATGGTGTATCACTGCAAATGTTTAAATTCTGGAGTAATAGATGAGAAGGTACCAGGCAGCTATTAAATTTATAAGTGTCTAAGTCAAAATCCTTTCTTGTAAGGAGCTTTTTTAAGGCAGGTTTATATTGATCACACTTACATAAAAAGGGAAATGATGTATTTCACACTGTTTAGCTTTGTAATTCAGAGATTTAAACATATGTTCAGGTATTCATTTAAGGGAGAGAGAATGGTCTGGCACTGCGTACAAACTGCAGTAAATCCCAAAGTCTTCAGTGCAATTAACTTGAATTTATGCTGATTTAATTAGTACTCTGGACCAGGAATTCTACCCAAAGAAATAACAAAAAATATGTTAAAATTTATGTTTTCCTCCCCCTTCTGTAAGGATTTTTAAAACATGTCATGGATGATAGCCTCACCCCCTTGTAGTCAGTGAATTAATGCAATTATTTTGCAATTGGCTTTAATGTAATCAGAACTCCATCTTTGTTTTGATACTTCTTGTGCTCCCTTTGCATTTTTCCACTCTATTTGAGGAGGATACTTGGGTTCTGAAAGAGATTATAAGTCTGAACCTTGTGTAAAATACTGCTGAGAAACTATATTTAGGTAATTTAGGTTGTATTTAATAGGCATTTAGACAGTATTTAGGTAACTGTGGCTTTTCTGCTGTTTCGTGAGGAGTTTGGGTTTTTTTCATTTTCATAGAAGTCATTTCAGTATCATACCTTTTGCACAAACTACTGGAAAATATTTTATACTGGACCCTACCTCCTGTAGGTCACTCTGGGTAATACAAAGTGGTCTGTAGTGTTCAAAAGTTATGCTGAATTAAGATATGTGGGTCAAAATTTTGTTTCACTTGTGCTGATGGGCAGCTGGAGTCATTCCAGTGTCTCTGGTGGAGTTACTTAGGGACTGAAGGTGGCACCTGGCCTCACTCAGTTCCACCAGGAATCTTTGGTCCAATGCTTGATGAATAGCTGGATACTCCCACTGGAGGAACTGGAGTCAAGGCACTCAGCTCATCTCAGAAATTTATTCCAATTATGCACAAGATTGCTCTTGCTTTGATAAGCAAAATATTTCTATTGATAAAAAACCTCCCTAGCCTCTAAATCAAATCAGAGAAATGCTTTTACAGCTTCTATTGCAGCACCAGACCCTGTATACACTCAAAAATGAGTTGGAATCTGTTGCTGGCAGGAAATGTTTACAAGCTTCTCAGGAATTTTTAAATCATTTTAAATTGTATTAGGTCCCAATCAAAAAGTCTTCAAATTAGATAGGTGTAGAGACTGAAATGTGTAAACTCAGGCCTCTTCTTAAACTTATGAGAAGTCATATCCAAGATACTATTTTCTTGCAAGATATGAGTAAAAAATAAGAATGAACTTGAGCTATAAACAGCTAAAAATATATTTGCATGTTTATAAGGTCAGATATTGAGCTAGTATAAATCAGCTCAAAGTCAGAAAAATTACCACAGAGGATCCAGGCATTGTAATAAATGTAACTAAATGACAAAGCTGAATTTTCACAAAGATGTATTTCATGATAATTCATAATGTGTGTGGGTTTTTGCATATTGCGTAAATCTAACCTTATTGCTTTATTAAATATGTCTGTACAAGGACAGAAAGTGTAAGCTACGTGTAAGAAAATGCTGATACAAACACCGTGGCTTGCTAAGTGCTACATAAACATCAGATGCTGGATTAAGTAAAAGTGGTCAAGTCCTTTGGCCATAAAACCATGTGAGGAAATGAAACTAAACATCCTTCCTTGTGCTGAAGAATGCTGACAGAGCTATTCCTCCACTCAAACCATTTGGTGAAAAATGAATGGTATGAAAATTATTTTCATTCTGTCACAGAATTCATGGCAGAAATTTGTGCCTCACGGGATGGAGAACTACATTTTTATCTGATAATGTGCATTATTATTACTTATTATGGGCTTCAGACTGATGGAAAGGAGTTTTAAATGCTCAATGGGCCACAGTGCCTTGTGACCCTTATTCAGTGTCTCACCACAGTAAATAATAATAATTTGCATATATTCATCTCTATTTTGAGAGCACTTTGTGAAGATGGGTGCTGCTCTGCCCACTTGCAGGTGGGTGGCTGTGAACAGCTCCACCTCGAAATAGGCTGAATTCTTCCTCTCAACTGCCAAGGGAATCTTTCAGAGGGAAGTGAGAGAAGCAAAGAGAGCTTCTGAATTTATACCTTATGGAAGAGATAATCGTAGAATGGTTGATAATCACAGAATCACAGAGTCCCAGAATGGTTTGGGTTGGAAGGGACCTTGAAGCTCATCCCATTCCACACTCTGCCAAGGGCAGGGACACCTTCCACTGTCCCAGGTTGCTTCCAGCCCCATCCAGCCTGGCCCTGGACATTTCCAGGGATGGGGCAGCCACAGCTTCCCTGGGCAACCTGTGCCAGGGCCTCACCATCCTTAGAGGGAAGAATTTCTTCATAATATCTGATCTAGCCCTGCCCTCTGTCAGTTTGAAGCCCTTCCCCCTCATCCAATCACTACATGCTTTTGTAAAAAGTCTTTCTCCACCTCTCATATGTGAATGTGAAACAACATGAAACAAAAGGAGGTTTAGAAATGTTAAGAAATAACTTTACTTATTTGAACCTGACTAATTTATATTTTTTCTTCTTTTTTTTTTTTTTTTTAATGGCAGATCTGACCACCTCCAAATGAAACATAACATACATGGGAGTGTGGTGAGTTGCTCTGTTTAATCCAAATTTCATCAAAGCATGGGTTTGCTTCTAAAAGAAATCCTCAAAAATTTACTTTTATTGAATCTTCTTCAGGCTCCTCCAAAATGCTTTGGTCTGCTGTGGTGGCAGCATAGTGCCTCAGTTTCCCCCAAACGAATTCTGGTCCTGGCAGGATTCAGGCCATGTGCTGGGACATGACAGGGTATCATTTGCTGATGAGAGGCAATGCATGGCTGTCCAAATATTGTCAATGTGGCATTTTGCATTGGTGTCATGTTACACCAAGAAGATTGATTTTGACATCAAGTAAAGAGTTAGGGGAAGATAAATCAGGTGTCCTCATTCAACCTGGAGTTAATCCTTGATGAGAAATTAGAGTTCTGATGAAAGAAGATGGTGCATTGAGACCCTCAGGTCACAGTGCAGTGAGGTAATGCTTATATCTTGCTCTTACAAGCATCTTCTTTTAAATATCTCCTATGTAAGTTCAGATAGTTATGGAAGAAAAAAAAGTTTACATTAAAAATCCAATTGTGAAAATAGACTGAAATTTAGACCACAGTCTTATTTTCCACTTGACTCTTCTTGTAGAAGTTATATTTTTCTCTCATTTAAAAAAGCATAATGGCATGGTCTAAAGAATCTCTCACTTCTATTGACCTCAGTGGTCTTTGTAACATGACTTTGGGGAAATGCAGCTCTTTTAATGTCAGCAGAATTATGTTTTTATGACCAGCCAATTAGTCCCCCATGGAGATACAGCAATATAAATTAGTGGAGGATTATATGCACAGGGCACAGTGTAGTGTCCCTGGTAAAATTAACACAGATAAAAATATGTGAAAACAGTAAGACAAAAGTAACATGATCCATAAGCAATAGCCATGCAAATGAGAGACACTGTGTGAAACTGTGGTGCAAAAATCATAGAAAGAATAAGTTGGGTGCCTCAAACAGCATGATTTTAATTCCCTGCTGCCTGCCTCAACTAGAGAGAAAAGGTGTTAGTTATTGAGTAGGAGAAAACATATAGAAGGAAATCCATTTGCAACTTGGATGCTTTGACAATTTTGGATCATGCATGCAAAACATTCAACCATTCTTTTATTAGATGACAGCAAGTGGAGTCCATGCAGTTTCAGACAAAAGAATTCTGAACTAGTTACTTGTTTTCTTCGCACAAAATAATAGTTTTAAGCAATTCAGCTGTTAGCCTGAAAAGACAAACTGTGTCGTTTTACTTTTCTTTAAATTCTGCTCCTCAGGAGAAACTAAACACGCCTTTCACAACTGTCTGAATATAGATGACCTCATCTACTGTGAGCATGACTGACTGATTTTCCAAAAAAGACACCCTTAGGTAGGAAAGAAAAGAGACAAAAATGATGCACCAAGAAAATGCTGTTCAGAAGTCTGCTATAAAGTGTTTCTACAAAGCTCCATAGGAAAAAGAAGAAAGTGACCCAAAATTTAAACATGCACAGAAGAGCTGAGGGAGAAGGAGGCTTGTACAGCCTTTAAAAAGTTTCTTAATATTGAGCTGAACTCAACAGTTCATAGAAACAAAGAGAATATACAGAACATCACATTGTACTAATGGTGGTGGCATGCAGACACCAAAATTGTCAAAATTTGCAACCTGCATAATACCTTTGGTTGAATTGCTCCAACGGTTACCTTCAGAATAATGGGATAAAGTCAACAGATTGACGCATGAACCGCCTGCCCCAGATCCAAAAACAGTTATTCTTAGTGGGTCACCACCAAAGAACCCAATATTTTCACTAGTCCATCGCAAAGCTTGAATTAGATCAAGGAGGCCATAGTTTCCTTTTGCTGCTTGGTCCCCAGTGCTCAGAAATCCTGTCAAAGTAAATGAAAAGAGAAGGGGTTAGCAAGGGTTCTTCTGAGTGATCCTGATAAAATCTTCCAAGTAAGATTTCAGAAGTATATGCTATTAAATATAGTGCAACTACATGATTTTCCACAATCCCTGGGAACAATGTGAAATTTTGCACTTCTCCTGAAATAAAAAATATTTGGTATCCACTCTTTTGGCCATAATAAATATATGTAGCAAAGATGAAGGCAAAACATTCATTAAATCTGAACAGGTCACAGCTTATTACTCACAAGGACTTTGTGTAGATTGTACTGAGTTTAAGAGTAAAAGTTTAGGAAACAGATAAGATGCAGGTTTTTTGTACATAATTTGATTCACTCTGTGTTGCTTTTCTGTACTTGGATGCAGCCATGAGTTTTGCATGTGCCTCAGATGCAATGATTACACTTCCCTGTAGACTCTGATCCTGTCCTAGCAACTCACTGTCTTTTAATTTTTTCTCCACCCAAAAATGCAGCTTATGTCAGAGGACAAGCCGGGCTGAACAATGGGAGCAGCTCTCAACTCCCTGAGCTCCATCCCATAGTCATTAGCCTGAGTTAATTGAATCTGCATTAAATGGATAAAGTCAGTGTTTCCATGACCCCTTAAGAGCAAAAAGGTAAGAGCTCAGGGGTAATCTGGAGAGCACTACAATTGCTCCCTTTTATTCCTGGAGGAAAAGTGTTGGAATGTGTCAGGTGCAGGAACGACTGTTCCACACTTTACTCCCAGCAGTCCCTTCACATTTAGCATTGCTGTTACTCTTGTCATTAGAGCCTACTGACCCTAAAAGATGTACAGCAAAAACTCTGAAGAAAGTCTCTGTTGATAAAAGACATCTCTTTTGGACCCCATTTGTTGACATTTTGAATTTTCTCAGCTTAATAAACAAATGTTTAAATACTACAGCATTATGAAGTAGTCCATACCTCCATTTGCATATCAAACTGATTTGATGCTCGCTAAACTGTGTAACTGCTTTTCAGTACATGCTTTGTAGAGAAATGCAACGATTACAACAATTATTTCCACATTAATTAGATATCAGTGGCTCTTCTAGTCTCGTCAAAGTTCTACTGATTCAACTCTCTCGAGTGCAGACAGCCTACTCAAAGGAAGTAGTTTTGTTTAGTTTACAGTAGTTTTGCAGACAAATGGCTCTCAAAGGAGTCCTACACTTTCATTATGACAATAAAAGCAGCTTTTAAGACATTTCTAAGAAGACACATGTGTATACATCTATATAGCAAGGCTTTAACAAGAATTCAGATGGGTGCATGTGTGTACCTATATTCATGGATATAATGAATGTGTCAGTTGTTACTTTATTATTACTCTGATTTGGCTTCAAATGGCAGATCATTGCATTTGATGTTCCACCCTGTGTACAGAGACATTTATTCTGACAGCCCTCCTTTGCTGTAACTGGCACTGAAAGCTCACTGGCCTCACTGCCTCAGCAGTTGAGCTCTGCCCCATTTAGGGCGAGCAGCTTTGCTTGTGTAGGTCAATCCTGATTTTTGTAACCACAGAGAGGGAAGAGGAAAGTGGCGTAAGGTGCCAGGCCAGCAATTCTCCCACTTCCAGAACTAATGTACCAAGTCTAATAGACACACTTCATTCATTGTATCTGTAGTAAATTGTCACTCTATGCTAGACTTTAAAAGAGCCACTCTTCTACAACTGAAACCTGCCATCTTTATTACCTAACTGCATAAAAAGCAAAGTAGCACCACTACCACAGAAGAAAATACTCCCTTGGTATTCAGGAGAAGCCTAGAAAGGAAGACATAGTTATAATTAATTAATTCATTCTCACTTTACTATTACAGCTCAGCACTGAGTTGAGATCGTGGTGATGTTATTTTACTCTGTTTCATGCTCTTTCACTTTGCTCTGTGTGGCCAGAGGGTTGGTGTGCCTGGCTGTGTGAAAGCATGGCCCCAGCACAATCCTGCCTGCACAGGAGCATTCATTCTTGTCTTCATGCTCCAGTAAAATGTTGTTCCCCATAAATAGTTTTTAAGGACGTGGAGAGATGATGTCTTTGAATATGATGGCAAATCTAATGAAAGCTCCCTAATCAGTGTCACTGCCTTTGTCAGCTTGCTTGGAGCTGAGGGATGGTACCAGGCACTGTAACAAAATTAAAACGTCGGAATTTATGCAAACTACAGGATCCTGTGGCTGTACACACTGGGAAAGGATTCCCCTTTCTTTGCATAAGTGTGTGGCTGTGGAAATTCAGTGACAAACCAGCTCATCACATTCAGCACATAAGTGACTGCACTGATTCAAGGGATCAGAGGGACTGGCAGTCCCCAGCACAGGCAGCAATGAGATGAGAGCAGTTACAGCAGTTACCAAAACTGTGACATAAACATGTCCCTCTTTGCTTCTTTTTGCTTTCCCTGGCTTTCAGATTCCCTGAGCCAGGTCAGGATCTGCTCTCAGCAGAGCTGCAGCATTGCTTCAAAGAGATCCATTAGATTTCTCAAAGTTATTCCAAGGCATTTATTAGAAAATTAGATGGTGGGGTTATGTCTGAGCTACCCTGATCACTCTGAACGAACACAAATGTGAATGCTCAAACTTTCTGAAAAAGCTGTTTACTTTACTCTGTATAATATGCAGCAAAGTAGAAATCATAAGTCTTTGTCTGGAAAAGCAACAGATTAAAATTATAGACAAAGTCTTAGGGCAAACCCCTGGTGTCAAATCAGTTCATATCAAGTCCCATACCTGGATGAGGAAATGGGAAATCCTTGGGAGACTATAAATACCCTACTTTTAAAGAATCTTAATGAATCTCCTGTTGCTAAAAGTAGATGTCAGGAACCTTGCATTCAGTTCAGGGAATGTGCCAGGAGGGGGAGCTTTCAGTTTATTAAAAAAAAAAAAAAAAAGAAAAAATAAAAAGGCAGTGTTAGTAATATTCTCCTAATTCATCTATATTAAAAAAAATTATGACTTGTGTCCAGAGCAACAGCTCTGATGCAAAAGAAAAATCTCACACCTCCTCAGCAAGAACCACACTGGCTGATTTCCATATCTGCACAAGATGGATGATGATTGATGTTGACTTTCATGACATGAAACATTTCTATCTCATTTTTCAGAACCATAAGAAGCCTGTTAATATCACCACCTGTTCATGCCTTTTTTTCTTGTATGCAGTGGTATCAGCATGGCTTAGGAGCACTCAGAATGTCACGAAATCAGAGATGGGATTGATAAAACAGATAAGGTTTTTCTTTCCAGTTTGTGGCGCGTTTTAAATTTTTTTTTTCTTTTCCTAGTGAATGCGCCAGTCAAGATAAATACATGGAACAAAACACCTTGTTTTGAGAGAAGTGCTTTAACACCAGCATCATCCCCAGGCTGTTGGTCTGTGGGTGCAGGTACTCATTCCTATTTATCACAGAGATAAAGCAGATTGGAACAACAGGTTTTGTCTTTATCCCAAGAGGAGCTTTCAGTGTGCAGTGCATATAGACACCATACATTGTGGTGCATTCCTGTGACACAACCATTACACCATCTAGTTACTAAGCTCACAATTTTAAGCCACTGAGGGAAACTTGCTCTTGCTGAAAAGGTCTGGTGTTCCTGAAAGCTCCTCTGTTTTTAAACTGTATCAGCTAGTCTATTAAAATATATTATCTCTTTCTGCACATACTGTCTTAGTATTATCTTTGGATTGTCATCTCACCAAGAAGGCTGCTATCATATTCTGCCACCTTTTGCTCTTGTGAAAAGAGGGAAGTAAATTATTCCTTATTTCAGTTATTCCAGGAAGACATTTGCAAAAAACTTAGTTTTGCATTATTCTCTAGAAAGGTCAGATTGAGCTAATTTTGTTCCATAATTAAGTCCTTCTACTGGAAATATTCCAATCATCAGCTGAACAATTGCTATTTTATATTCTGAATAGAGAGGTTATCTCTTCTTTTATCTCCTCCAGAGGAGCAGACTCTAATAGAATTATGGCAGTGAGGATGTGGTCTTTTGTGAGTTTAAGAAAGAGATTTATTAAGCTCATTTGGACAATTTCTATGTTACATGTCTGTTAGACAAATATGCAGAGTGCCACAACCATGCCCTCTATTTTGTATTAAGATAAATTTTAATGCTCTATAGGCTTACCTGCCTGGGTAATTACTCCTGCTTGCCATTCAGACAAATCTTTTTCTAATATGATTCCAGCATTTTTGAAGAGTAAATAAAATAATAGACTTGGGAAACTTAAAATATTTAGCCAAAAACCTTAGGTAGTTTGAATTATTTTAAGCTCTGGCCTAATTTGAAGATTCAAATTTATGCAAAGAGAGAGGCCAAGACAGATTTTTTCCTAATGTAAGGGACTGCCACAACCCAGTGATGCAGTGAGAGACCAGGTGCAGGCTGGTGGGTATGAAAGTGCCATTTCACATCACAGGAGACCCAAACCATCCCCTAACCAGTTCTCTCCCTATGAGTGTTTGATGACCCAGTGACCTTCGTGGCTGGATGGAAGTAAGGGGCAGAATGTCTTGCTGGACATACACACACACAAAAAAAATATATCTGCCTGTGAGAAAATATGCAACAAATGCTACTCTAAAAATAAAGCACAAGAGCATGTAAAAACTGGTCTGACATATGTAAAGGGCTTTTTCCAAGATTTGTGTCTCTGAAAGCAGTAACACTTCAGACTTTAATATTACCCACCTGTTTGGGCAAGTGTTATAATAATTTAGCTAGGTTTCCAGCTACAATTCCCTGTGCAGTCAAATGCCAGCTTTAATTTTGTTAAAAGCAAATGTTAGATTGTACAAGTATAAATGCACCAATGCAGACTGGAAGACTACAGAGTAGTTGTTGAGGGAAGAATTTGTATTCCCTCTGGATTCACTGCTCAGGACTTCAGTTCCACACCTTCTATTAATATCGAATGGTAATTGCCATGTACTGAAAATTTCCACTGCCCTTTAAACTATGCCTGCTCAGATAGGAATGTGAGCAAGATAAGCAAATTTTAAGAGAGATGGTTAAACTTAAAGAGCACATTTGTTTCCATCTTAGCCATCTCCAGAATTCACATCAGCTAACTAATCTGAATGATTTACGTGGGCAGCAGCACTGTGAACATTAATGTACATATGATATTCATGAAGTAGAGGATACTGCTCCTTGCTTTGCTGACCAGCACTTCCTAATTTTAACGGCATATTTTAGTCATGGATAGAGGATAAGATGACTAAAAGGACTAGGAACTCCCATAAGAAAAATGTAGGAGAATATGAACTATTCAGTGCATGAAAAATATTCCTCTACAGACATCTGCAGTGTACCTCTGCTTGAGAATCAGGCAAGCAAGTGTTCTGAAAATGCTGCTCAAGCAGGTGCTTTGAATGAAATTCATTTCATATACAGAAAAGTGATTGCAGCATTAGCAAAGTTCTTGTCTGTTTCTGTAGCTTTCTGCCACATAGATATTAGTAATGAGATTAATGATTTCAGAAGTAAGATTTTAGCTTAACTCCATGAAATGTGTGTAGTACCATGCTGCGTCATGATGCACTCTTTCCTGGCTGTTTCAGACCCAAGAATCACAGAATTATTTAGATTGGAAAAGACCTTTAAGACCATTAACCCAGCACTGCCAAGCCAGCCACTAAACCATGTCCCCAAGTGCCACATTACACCTCTTTTAAATCCCTCCAGGGATGGTGACTTCCTTGCTTCCTTCCAGTGCTGCTGCCCCAGCAGTCAGCCTTTGGAAATTCCCAATCATTTCACCAAAGTAAACAATTTACAGGGTAGAATCAGTAAATACACAAGCTTGTCAATAGATATCATTTGGCATTCTGTAAGTATGCATGGAAGAAAGTGTGAGATGATCTATGAGCTCTGATGTGCCATTTCAGCATTGGTCTACTGCTGCAATTTTCAACACTCCTCCCAGGCTACTAAATCCTTTGAATTAATATCAGTGAAGTTGCTGAAGCCTACAAAAGGAGTGGATACCTGAAGAAATTCTTGCCTGTGAGGGTGGGGAGGCCCTGGCACAGGGTGCCCAGAGAAGCTGTGGCTGCCCCTGGATCTCTGGAAGTGTCCAAGGCCAGGTTGGAAGGGACTTGGAGCAACCTGGGATAGTGGAAGGTGTCCCTGCCCATGGCAGGGAGTTGGACTAGATAATCTTTAAGGTCTAACACAACCCATTCTATGATTCTACAATTCTAAGCATCCTGTAGATGTTGAAACAGATTATAAATCCATCATTCTTTGAAGGCTGTGAGAAGAGGGTGACTCTGCCTTTAAGTTTCAGTAAAGAGATGACAAGTCTGAGAGTGCTTTGAAAATCTGTGTCTGCCTCTCCTTCACATTGTCAGAGCTCATATCCCACTCTGCCTTTTCTGTCAGCTGTGGGGAGGCTCTCAAATTCTGGGTGTATTCTGTGAGCATGATATTGATAATTCAGCCTTGAACAATCCCATGGCTGCACAGGGGGTTGTGGTATGGGCAGGCTTGGACAGAGGGAACAGGGATCCAAGGATCCATCTCTGCTTGCCAGCCCCAGATACAACACAGCCACCTGAGGGATCAGCTCTACAGTAACTCAGTACAGATGATCTTTACTGAAGTCAAAGGAAAGTCTGATCACAATCTCAGAGACACTTTGAGAGCTCTATAAGCAATGGGGCTTAGATGAGATCTTTAATACAGATTTCTGGGTATGCTGTAAAAGCAAAAAGGAAAAGGAGGAGGGTTGAGTCCAGTCTCAGAAATACAGCTGCAGGTGCTAATTCTACAAGATTTAAAGTGATATGTGCTGACACATATTAGAAAGGAGAAGTGAACCTTAAGAACTGACATTGTGGCATGGGTGGACACAAGAGGCAGCTGGAGTATCTTTGGTTTGAATGTGTCCTCTTCTTTGAAAAATACAAGAAAAAAGATGGGGCTTGCTACAGAAAATAGCAGATATCTATAAATATTCTCATCTTGGAAAAAACCAAGAAATTCTACTGCTATCAGAGAACATCTGCTTAAATGCCTTCCACAAGGTAAAAATCATAATTATTAGTACATGGCTGGGTCATTCTCTAGGTCAACACAAATTTTGGTTTAAAGTATTTATAAGTTGCATATAAAGTCTTCACAGGAAATGAACATTATATTACTAAGTAATTCACTAGCAGTGCTCTTATGAAACACCATCTGAGAACTTTTATAAAAATGTAAATACAATCATCCCTGAAAGACAGCCTGGACAAACCAAAATCTTAGAGGATAATGTGTGGAATAACAAAAATAAAACACAAACTGATCCTTTCAAAATATTCAGCCAAAGCCCAACGGACGAGGAAAGGCTACATGAGAGAACAGAAAATTCCACAGCCAAATCCAACACTTGACTGTCCTACTTGGCAGAAGAAAGCAATGCCCCGAGGGAGAGATTCTTATCTTCACCAGGATTGAGTGCACAGCTGTTCCAGCCCTACTTACTTCAAGTAGTACAATATGCAAAATCAAGCAGCCCACAGCACATTGCACCAAATATCTGCCCTGTACTGTGGCCTCTCAGCACCCCCATTTTCAGCAGCAAGCTCATAATGCTTTTCAGGCATTAAGATATGCTGGCTTTCCATGCAGAGTGCCATAACTTTTCACTTCAGATGATACAACTCAAGGCAGCAGTTACAAACTTAGAAGAGTTTTTACAGAGGAGAGTTAACAAATATCAATGTTCTTAATGTGCAAGGCTTTAAAGATGAAAACTGACCCCATGAAACTCTGCTTTCCATTTTCATTCAAGATTTGGGCAAAATGATTATTTGAAGATAGCCCAGATGGGACTTGAAGATCTTTCAAATATCAGAGAAATTTTTCCTGTGTAATAAGCTGTGTAATATGTGCAGCTACTCAGAACTACATGCAGATCACATCTTTAAGTAATATATTTTAATTGATTATTACATGCCAGGGAACATTTTTTCTGACTTTAGCCTGGAAATCATCTTTATAATGGTCACTCTGGCTCCACATTAATTGTTTTTTCCCCCAATAATACCATGCAGTTTGCCAGAATTTTGACTATGTGGTAAATGAGAGAAAGGATGGGTTTAATGTCACTAGAAGAAAAAATTCATACTTTAGAAATAAAAAAAAAATTAAAAATTAAGAGTTGCATTGAGAGGCACAGCACCATAATTTTTGATTCTTCTTCTCAGTATTGAGATTTACAGTGAGTGTCCAATCAATGCTAATATATATTATATGAGCTGATGGAAAGGAAGTTAGAAGTTTTCATGTAAAACTTTGCATATGCAAATCACTAGTTAGAAGCCTAGCAGCTGTTTGGAGGTGCAGTCTTTCAATCAGAACACAGACATTTTGGTGCTTATTTACTGTGATCTCAAATCTCCTTATTTGAAAACAAATAGAAAAGATTAACCATTGGACCAATTGATGAAGAACTCCATGCAGTATGTCATTGCTTGCATTCTTAAATCACAACTGGAGGCCTTTGGAATGTGTGACTGTTGAGATAAGATTCAGTTCAGGAAGGTTTTATGAACAGCAGAATACAGGTAGAGGTCACAAAAATCCTGCCTTGCTTTTGAATGTGTGAGTTAAACAACACATCAGACTTAAATAATCAAGATCTGACTTGTGTGGCCTGCTCAGTGAATACAGTACTGAGAATTTTAATAAGTTTTGAGAAAGCCTGAGAAATAAAACTTTTCTATCCTCCTCCTTTCTCTCTTCCTCTGGCTTTCAACTTCCCTTCTCTTTTTGCAAAGCTTAATCCTATTTAAGCAGCATCAACATCGTTCTTGGAGTTCTGTTATTCATGTGAATTCTGTCTGCCTACCATGAAATAAACTTGGGGCACACCCTCCATTTGTTACTTAAGAAATCCTCGGGAGCACGTGGCAATATTTTTACCCCAGTGAGAACAACCTGCCACGCTCTCTCCATCTGCCCTGGGGGTGACAAACTCCTTGTCCTACCTGTGCCATCACCCCCACACCTGCTGCAGCACCATGGGTACCTCAGGGAGAGGGAGACTGGGAATATTCTTACTCAGAGAAAAAGACTTTGGCCAGCAGTGAGAAAGCTAAGAAATATGGCAGGTTTTCCACTTTATACCTGTTGACCTCTCAAAGTCTGTGGTAAAAGATCACTCAGAAGAGCAGACCAATTAAAAGCAAACACAAACATGCTTTTTGACCATCTGAGACACGAGGGAAAACTTGGGGAGGTCTGTAACAAAAATGTGTTGTAAACAACTACTTTAATCCAAGGCTTGTGCTAGTGGGATTCTTATGCTGGTTTCATTGCTATTAGCTGAACACCAGAAACATTTGTAAGAGCATATATGCCCAGATAGAGGCATCAAATCTAATTTTCTGCTAAATATATATGTCACTTCTGGTAAAATGTGAAGTAACTAAGAATTAACTGCATCACCATATGCCTGTTCTCTTCCTACACAGCATCCTGCCTCTCCTAGTATAATTTTTTGCTTTCTGCTGTGTCTGAATTTCCTATTCCAGACAGCAAGGTGCTTTATTTCTTCACTGTGATTTTACTCTGCTGCAACACACATTTTGTGTCTTAAAGGCAGGGAGCTGAAGAAGAGTCAAGGATGGGATGAGGGTAGCTGTTACAGAGATGGTAACTGCCATTTACCCAAAAAATGATTGCTATTAAACTATTCCTCCCCAGCAGAATCCTGAGGGATTTGGCTACTGCTGATGGTACAGCTGTTAAACAAAACAGTAGGACATAAAAGATATGTATTAATTTATAAATCATACACACAACTCCTGCCTGTGTCTTCAGAGTGGTCTTATATAATACCTCATCACCTGCATATCCCCTAACTTTTCTAGCAATAATTTAAATAAATACAAGACGTCAAAGAATTATCCTTAGTCCATGGAAAAGGAAGGAAAAAATACTCAAATGCACACAAAGTTAATTGAGGCTAGAATTACTGAAGCTCTATTGCAGTTTCACATTGGTGCTCTTCAATTAAGGCATAATAGGAGTGAAAAGTAATTTATACTCATAGATTGGATGTCATCTGTGAAAAATCGCCGATTAACCCCCAGTGGGTTTCTGGAGCAGCAGGAGAACAAGCCTTGAGGTACTCTTGAGTTTCATTTTCCAGCTGGCACCTTGGTACCACAAAAGCAGAGCTGGAATACCTTTATTTAGTGAAATTAGTAAAAAATGCTTCAACACATGGGCACGCACAGACTTGTTCTATCAGCATGTTGATATCCAGGCTTCACCAACTCAAGTTCCTTTTCCCAAAATACTTCTAGCACAAAAGCATCTGTAGTGTTTGCAGTACCACCCTAAAACCTTTACTTGCTCACATTTTTACTCTGCTTAATTGCAATTAGAGAATTCTTTGAAAGGCTGCATGTTGCAACCTCAACTAAATGCATAGCTCCAGTTTTGTGTTGGATGTTGCATCCTGTCCTTCTACTCTGCAGTCAGTATCCTGTGCATTACCCCTGCTTCATCTGAAAATGATGGACCAGGCTCACTGCTCTGCTAAATCTAATTCTAGTCAACTCAAGAAAACTTGCCAGTTCAAACCCAGAGTGTAATTCCAGGCCTTTCATCTTTTGAGATATGCAAAAGCATCACATTAGTAACTACATTCATAGGCACAGCATCAAGCATACAGCATCAACAAAGTGTCTCAACTGAATAGTGTTTAATGGGTAGCATAAAATAATTGAAGATTCATAGAATTAAGTATGTGAGATGACTGGAAGCTGAAGTAAGAGCCTGGAAATCTCTGAAAAGAAAAATGTGTGTACATAGGCCATCCAACCCACAATAAGTGAGATTGCCCCACATTTAAAGATTTTTGCAGCAAACAGAGTGGAAGAAAAACGGAGTCCAGCTGAGGTAAATACACTGTTAAAGATGCTAACTTTGCATTTACTGCCCCTATATTTGGTCCACAGCAGGAAGCCTGGTGTTCAATATTGCCTACTTGGAGAGTATCACAACAGCCTCATTCAGCAGGGCTGGTTCCACCTGTTGGCCATCAGAACACAGAAATCTGCTAAGTGCCAAAGTGGGGAAAACTGAACCGAGAAAACCTAAATTATTTCATGTTTCTGTCACGTATTTTAAAATGCAACCTTTTTTTCTTCTTTTTAGAAAGCTATCCTGTAATTATAATGTAATTCTTTAATACAATACAATTACACAGTCTTTGAGTCTGAGGGTTATATTCTTCTGTTACTTTTGCATTAAATTAGATGTCTTTAAGCTTATGGCACCCCTTTACAGCCAAACTGAGAGCAGGAACACCAGTCAGAGGTCACAGCAAGCAGATTCTCAGCCCTGAGCAATAACTGAATTTACACAAAATGGGCACATCTAACAAAACAGCGCTCAGAAGAGCACAAGAATGTCAAACATTTCCATAAAGCAGCTAAGAAACATTATGACAAGGAGGGGCTGGCTGAGAGGCATCACTTTGCTACTCTGCTCTTACAATTCTTACAGCTTACACCAAAGGGAGCTGGTATGCACGGGATTCACACGGAAAGGAAAATGGTGCTAATTTGTTTTTAATACTTAAGCAAATACTACAGGTTCTACAGGCACTTTCCTAGCCTCAGATGAGTTGGAAAATCTAATCTGTGCTAATTTTCCCAAAAAACAGATGGTACATGAATTAAACTGTGTAGACCCTTTTAAGCTTCAATTCTCACTAGGTCTCTTTTGGGATAACTAATGTTCATTTCTTAGGGCTCTATTCTCCTCCACTTATTTCCCTTAAGTAACTGAAAACAGCCTCCTTAATTGCACAGGAAGAGACACTCAAGGGGAGAAAAGTCACAGAATTTGTGCCTTCAAGGGATTTTGTTATGTATTCAAAGGTTGTCACGAAACCCAATATTTTTTGCATGGACAGCACAATGCTATCTGTTATTTACAATGGGAAAATATTTCAGTCTCATCCAAGAAATGTCATTAGCTGTGGAAACAGGACTATGACAGGAAACCTCATTTGGGTACATGAATTGAAGGTAGGAGGTGTGCAATCATAGGACAAAAGATCATCTCATCTGAAAATAAAGACTGCAGACTGTAAGTATTAACAGGTGATTTTAGATGTTGGTTACTGTGAAAGGCTTCAAACCTCACCACAACCCTGGCTTGACTATGTTAGAGAGGTAATAGAGAGTGTTCTTAGGGTTTGTGTAAAGGAAGTGAATCAACACGTGGAAAGGAAAAGCTGGGAAGAGGAAATAGCATTAAAAGAGGGCTTATTAAACCAATTCAATTCACAGCTTTTCAGTAGACTAAGAGGAGCACATTTCTGCCAATCCTGTTGCAGCATCATAATCATAAAAAAAAAGAAAATTCAAAAATCCTGCAGTAGCCAGCTAGAGGACACTGTGTTCTCCTGGAGCTGCTCCTTGCACAACACCTGCCACCTCTCCCTCCTCTCAGTCAGACATTTCCATATGGCACATACACACCCAAGTCCCAAGATCTTCTTTGATTTCAGTCACGATCTGCTCCTTAAGGGAGAAGGTTGAGGGAACAAAATATAAATGGTCTATTACTGTTCTTTTTTCTATGACATTTTAACACTGTCCTGAATTGCTCTGGAAATCAGGATGGTTTACAGAACGTTGTGTTTTTATCTTCACCTTGAATAACAAGTTAATAGCAATACTCAATTTATGGGAACAAGGAGACAGCACAAGGAGAGGAGTGACAGGCCAGGATTATAGAAGAAAGCTGTAGTGGAAGAAGGACTTGAACCTGGCTCTGAATTACAAGGCCAGAAATAGGATCTGGTAGACCACAGCCATGAAAAACAATTATTGTGCCATTGCATTTTGAAGATTTTTTTCCAGCCTCATGCCCACCTTTACCTTCCAGTGGGAATGCTCTTTGAATATACTGCATGATGTAAGCTGGGTGCTAACTGATGAAACAAATTGAGTTTTAATGGACTTTGCTCAACAACACACCCCAAATGACACATCAGTAATTACCATCAGTCTAAAGCAACATCCTGACAAAGTTACTGAATGTAAAGCACATCTGCTGATTGCAAGGGATTGCATTCTTAGTCTGCTTGAGATTTGTCAGAAAATGTATTTATACTCAACAGTAATTCTGCTGACTCTGAGGATTGCTGCAGTTAACAAAGGCATCTCTGATGCTGCAGTATTGAATCACGTCCCATTTCTGGCAGAGTACTTCCAGCAAAATACCAGCTGTTTTCAGAGGAGGATCAGTGGGATACAATGAGCTGATGTGCTGGCTTGATTGATCTTTATATGATTTCCCAGCTTCTAACATAACTTTAGCATGTTAACATGTGCATAGCTTTATATTTGTAGTCACTGGTGTAGAGCATCACTTGACAGTTAAAGTACTTGTGTTCTTTACTCAGGAGAGAGGTGCTGAAGAAGAAAATTCACCTCTTTTCATTTGTTCACTTCTGGGAACAGCAATGATGGGTTGATTGCAGACTGTGGAAAGGGAGTGGCTCAATGACTTGCCGTTTCATTTAGTGATATTTTATGTCCCATTGCTGTTTTTCTCCATCAGAACAAAAGGTACCATATGGTTTTTGCTTTTCAATGATCCATCAGTCAAATGCAAAGAACATATGAATCATTTTGCTAATTCTAATGGAAAAATCTCATGTGATTTAAAAAAACCCCCAAACCATAAAAAAGTTCCTAAATATTTCGAATTAGTCTCAGTAGTTTTAAGACAATGTAGTTCTTTCTAGGATGGAAATCAGAACTTCTGCTCTATCCTTCTTTCTTCTCAAAATTGCAATTATTTTCTGTAAGTTTGAAAGACTAACAGCATTATAGAAGACACTTAAAAGCATTTCAGTGGCTGGAAATGCTCCTGTGCTCCCCTCTCCTGTCAATAAGTCAATGCCCAGCTATGACAGTCTCTATGAGGGTGGATCTAATCTAACCTTGAACTGATTCTTTTTCCCAATCCTCTCCATACTTTTTCAATTCTGTATTTGCTGCTTCATTCTAAACCCTTTTTAAATACTGCTGTGCTCTGCCCCAGCTATTGTTTCCCAGTGTGTATTCATCACAGTCAACAATGTGTTATATCTCACACTAAAAGTGGCTAAACACAAACACTGCTGTGCAATCTATGAAAAATATTTACTTTAATACTGTAAATCACTGCCTGATAGCTGCTGGGAACAGGCCATGTAGGAGAGTTTATGCTTCCTTCTACCTTTGTCCCTCTTCCCAGAGCTATGCCAAAATAGATATAGAAAATGGGGAAAAGGCTCCATGCACTAAAACAATGTGTTGACTGAAAAAATGCTGTGGCTGCACGGGCAAAATCTTTCTGCTGCTTGGGAGCTCCAGGCTTCTTACATTTTAAATGTGTGTAATTTGAATCCCTTCTCTGTTCAAAGCATAGGAGGAGTTGTGGAACTAGGAAGGTGTTCTCTGCTTTCAAAATGTAGTAGAGAGTTTAATTTTTCTTTTGATAATATATATATATATATACTTATATATCAGGATCAGTGAGTTTCATTGCTAACAAATAAGGATCAGAGAGCCTTCTGTTCTCCATACAGACACTGTCTCCCCACACAGGGCAGGTATTGACCAGTGTACAAACCAGAGAGAATAAGGAGGCACAGTTATTACATAAATGGTGAGAGATCAGGTAATAAAGTAGCTGAGCTGAAAAAGAAAAATGAACACATCCAAGACCTGTATGGAAAAGCCATGCAAAATGGAAATCCCTACCTATGAATTTGCTTATGGGGATTTTGCAATTTTTTTCCAGAACAAATGATTGTTTTCTGAAGCAGGAAAGCCCATGAATTTAATGAAGATATTTCCATTAATTTCATAGACTCGGCATTCCTCATTTAAAACAGGGACTGCACATTGGGACATTTCCTACTCTTTGTTGCTCTTGTAACAAAATCTCACACAGAGGCTCTGAAATCAAAACCCGAAGCTATTTCAAAGTGATTAATTGATTGGGGAAGATGCTTATTATAAAATAATGTAAAATTTGCTTCACAGCTCAATTATTGCATCTATTTACCTTTTCCAATAACACAAAGGGCAGAAATGGAAGTAACAGTTATTTCATCACTGTATTGGTTCCTTTCATCTGTTTTCAAATTAGTAATCAGGTTCCTTTTGTCTATACTCTCCCTATGGAGGGGTGAACTGAATGAACTTTTCACCTTTAGAATCTTTTATATTCAAAGCATTTGGTTTCCCACAAGCTAAAGAAAAAATAATTACGCAATCTTTGTTCCCACTGCAGGTACCTAGCAGGTTTTAAATATAATAAATGCATTCTGGCAAAGCTAATGTACCATAAAATCAAGCAGACTGTATCACTCTTTGATACATATACCTGGTAAGCTACCACTGAAAATAACAGTAATTTATGCTAACAGATTATTCATCCATGGCAAACCCACCCTCTCTGTCAGGAAAGGTATTTTAAGACACAAAAACATAATCCCCTCCTCCTATATGTTTTCCCTGAGCCTATTATTTACCCAGGATGCAGTGCCCGGTTTAAGTCCTGCTTTTAGTCAATTTTATAGCACAACTGAAACACTGGAAGTCAAGTGACTCAATGCAAGGTCACACTATGAATCTGCACCTCTGTGCAAACCAGGGCTCGAACGCAGCCAGCACCTGCTCCCTCATCCTAGATCATCCTGCCTCTCCTTTGGAAGGCATTAGCCTCAAAAAGAGGTAGGTCTTGCAAATTCTGCCATGAAGGGCAGTGAGGCTCTCCAGACTGGGAGGCAGAGCAGACTGCACTGGTGGAGGCAGCTTTAATCCTTGCTGGGCTCCTCTGTCACAGCTGTACTTATCTTCCATGCGACAAAACAGTGCAGATGCCAAGGTCATAAAAAGTTTTATATGGCTGTGCCTGCCGTCTCTTCAAGGTGGGTTGGCAGGGAGAAGGGCTACAGACAGAAAAATGGAGTAATAAAGTTTAAGTAGTGGGCAATAATATCCATCTGCAGTGCTGCAATGCCGATTAAGAGATTGAAAAACTCCCTGTGGCTCTAATTGGATTTTCCTGTGTTGTGCACAGCCCTTGGGGGCTGAAGGCTGATAAAGCCTCCTTGTGCTGCCTGTTCATCCCACGTGTGACTCCATGTAATGGACTTATCCATAAAACACGGGTTCTTGTGGTGCTGTGGAGCTGAGCTGGTGCAGTGACCTTTAGACACCACTGTAGATTAGAAAATCACAATCTCATCACTTAGCATGACACAGTACAACACTAATGGCCACCTCATACTGTCATATTAGCTCTGTATCAGGAACAACAAAAGAGCCGGAATGCAGGGGTCTATGTGTGGTTAAATAACTCGAATAAAACCATCTTACAGAGGGTTTTATTTAAATCTTGTAGATTATTTAAAATCTTGTAGATTGCTAACCATAAATGTAGGCACATTTGAAGAAAAATGTAAGTAGGTTTGAGGAACAAGTTTTAAAAACACTTGATGAAAAGTAACTTTTGAAAAACAGTAGTCTGGGGGAAAAAAGCTTTAGCATTTCAACAGCATTGCCTTCTGCTGAACTAAATCTATTTTCATTTACTAAGCTCTTTACAGGTACTCTAAATAAAAAGCAACATGAAGACCATTCTTGAGTCTGCAGACAGCCTTTGCAAGTGTTTCCTTTCTTTTTCACGGATTTCCTAAACTACAGACCAAAGCCATGGACTATTCTCATTCAATGCTAATTTTCCAACTCATTAAACAGGAGAGAAAGCTGAAACCATTTCATTAAAGGGAAAGAATACTGCAACTATTTAGTGAGAAGAATAATTCAAAACAAAAGAAATATTAGAAGACTGGGAACGTATTCATATTTTTGTTAGGAATAGAAGGAAGCTGGAAAGATAAAGTAACAACCTCACTCTCCCAATAATTAGAGTGCTGAGAGTCAGGAAGGGGAAATCGAGAAGCTGGGGAACACGTCTGTGATTCATCAACACAGAGCTGACAGTTGTATTTGTCTGAGATTATTGGATGCTGTTTATTGAATTTTGTTCCTTGCTTATGATTGTCTCTTCTCTCATCAGACAGCTCCTTCATGACCTGAAGATTTCATAAGTTCACAGCAAATGAGCTCTTGATTTTGGGGACCACGTTGGTGATACAGGATATGGAAGTAAACACCACAAAAAAATTGGGGCAGCACCTCATTTAAAACCCTGACAAGTAATGGGGAAGAGGATCAGTTAAATTAACTAATACGACTAGAAAGGAAGGGGCTTGTGAATACAGCAGCAATAAAACAGAGGCAGAGAGTATAAAAACATGATGAAGAAAGAGTAGCTTCAGAAGAAAATGAAGACTCCTAAACCTGTGAAGAAATGGGAGAAGATGGGACAGTAACATCTAAGATTTCTCCACTTCCACCCCAGTTAAATCCATCACAGGTCTGCGTTGCCACAGAGCAACCAAAACTGATCCTTCTGCAAATGAGTCCAGCACCTGCTTAGCATCTGAAAGGTGCTACCGACACAGGTGGCACAGTGTGTCTTTCTTATCTGGGACACAAAGGAATAACAAATGGGAATAAGCTCACAAGAGAAGTGAAAATAAGTTGCTCAAAGGGAGAGTGTTCAGAAAAGATTAAAAAGTGGGTAAACAACACAAGGTAAAATGAATATAGTTTGGTCAAAGCCACTCCAGGGACAGCAGGTACATTTCAGTATGAATTACTCAGGTTTATCCCTAGACATGATAGCACCAAAATAAGGACAAGAAGCAAATACCCTTCTTGGCTATGACAACTGCTAAAAATGAGGGAAATAGTGGCATACTTCATTGAATTGAAATTGGGAAACTAAGAGATACAAAGCACCAGAAATTTTTTTATGTTGGTGAAAATAGGGAGATGAAGATGAAAGAAATAGAGCTTTTCACTGTCTAATTTCCCTAGTTCTATGTTTCTGCAGCTTTGCTGATAGCATGATTGATAAATGATCCCTTTCCCATCACTTCACTTTACCATCACTGGGCTCATGCTTTCCAGTAATGAGAAGACTTTCCCTAAAAGGGCAGCACATAGGAGACTTTCTCTGCTTTATAAATTTCATCCTGAAGCAGGCTAGCTGCCAATTACTGCAGAAGGTTAGAGAACCTGGAACGTGAGTGCACAATATGCTTCAGATCCTCTGAATGGCTCTCTAGGAAAAGGAATTTTTTATAAAGGATGTCAATGTGATTTCAATAAAGCTTTAGAAGCAAGGGTCAGGCTTTTCTGAAGAATTCTGCATTTTCTGTCATGAACTGCCCTCTAGGAAAACTCCCCTTCATGCCTACCTTTTTTTTCCAGGGACAGAAAATTGACAACCCATTACACAACCAGACCAAGCTACCAGATTTAGCTCTGATTAGTAGCTCTTGTCCATTCCTACTGACATTTATATATCTACTGTTCTTCATTCACTGAAAGTAAAACAGATATCCTCCAGGGGTCACATAACCATTAGAGCAGGGATCAGTCCTGCAAGTTTTCCCAAGCCAGGAGAGGAAATGGCTCCCAACCTTTTCAGAAAGCAAGCAAACATCCAAACAAGCTTCAGGCTGAAACAGTATCTGACCTGATTGATTTTCCTTTTGCACTGCAAACTTTGATGCATTATGTACTTTGGCAGCATCTTTTGAGAGTGGCTACAGAAGCATATCAAGCATTTGTGCTGTTTACCAGCCAGAATCTGGCAAAGAACTCCTATTTGCAGGCATTCAGGATTAAAAATACATTATTGAAAATACCTCTAATGAAACTTTTTTGTTGTTGTTGGACGGTTAGGTAAAATCCACAACAGATTAAAACTGCAATCATGATAGTTACACTTATAATGCTACAAAAAAAAAAAAAAAAAGAGTTGTATTTGTAATACAATTGAATAGTTCTACAAAGAGCTCTAGAAAAGCAAAAGCTGAAAGAAAAAAGGGCAGTTTTTCAGCACCTGCTATTCAACCCCCAGTTGCCATGTTCATCAATCCTTGCAGCCATGAATGCCTGCAAGTGTACTTCAACACGACTGACACCTGCACACACACATCAGCAATGCCATTAGAGCCTGAAAGAGCATTTATGAAAGCTCAAGGGGATAAAATCTAAAACCCACACGCACTTTACTACTGTGGTTGTTAACCTCCACAAGTGTAGCTGCAAAAACATCTGTTTGCAGCAGTGAAGGAGCACATTTTAGAGGGAAACATGGTAGGAAATTTGGTTTTGAGCACACAGAGACTGAATACAAAACTGCTGAAGCAGGTGTGAGGGTCAGCTCTAGTCAGAAGAGCAAGCTGCTGTCACTCTTTTAACACACTGAATTTTCATCACTGAAGACCAGGGTTCAATATCTGAACTGTATCTGTGAGACTACAGCCAGCTCACGCACAAGCCAGTCCAAAGGGCTGAACACTTCTCAGTGCTTGGCAGCTTTTTTGGCAAGTCCTTGTCCATGGAACACGCTGCTTCAGCTTGGAAATAGATGGAACTTCCAAACTGTTCTCTGTACCCACCAAAGTCAAAGTGAATTGGATCAAGATGCCATGTGCAGTATTTGGACTGGGTGCTTGACACTGTTAAAATACTCTTAAGTTCTTAATTTGCAGTAATGAATAAGACATTTAGAGATCTGAAGTGGGAAGTGGTTTCAAACAACTTACGAGAACTAAATTTAACCTAAGTACAGACTAAAATCTAGAGGCTAGACAGTGCCATTTAAGTGGCACAAGCAGGGAGATACCTGAGATCGAGAGAGACCCTGGCTTCTGCTGCTCCAGTGGTACTGCCAGCCACATCCAGGGCCCCAATTTAGTGCCCATCTGCTAAACAGCTTCAAAATTCTGCCTATTCACAGGGCTGCACATCCACTTTCTTTAAAAACCTGAGGCAACCAAGAATTCAGCATTTAGTCCTCAGTCCCAATTCAGCGAGGAGCTGGAGCACCCAAGTGCTCAGATTTAAGTGCTTTGCCCAATCAGGGGCTAAATGTTGAAAGTGATTAAAAACCCCTCATAGTCTGAAGGAGAAGTCATTACAGTGCTCCTGCATAAATTTAGATTAACTACAGCTCCAATAAAGAAAAAAAAAAGAAAAACTTCAGCGCTTTGGAGCCAATTTGTAAGAACCAAATGGCAGCACAGTTAGTGAATCGTGTAAGTCTAAACATCGCTATTTTTGTTTTTATAACCCCCAGGCTAATTTGATTTTGAAATGGGTTAGATGACAGAAACAAAGTAAAATGCTTCATGGCCATGTTTGGAATCTCAAGGCTCTGCTCAGAGGGAAGTGGAGTTGCTGCAGCTGAGAACTGCGAGAGACATGCACTGCTGTCCTTTCTCTCTGCACTCTCAGCACGGGTGACTTTCTTTGCCACAAATAACTCAGAGGTTATGAAATGCACTCCTAAACAACACCATGATCCACGAGGCATGCCTGCATGTCTTATTCATTACTGCAAATGAGAAAAAATTCCTAAAAGGTAAATCTATATCACTAGATCAAGCATAATAATATGAATAATTTTCAACATACTCTTCCTGCTGGCCTTTTCCCAGCTAACTCATTTAAATCTGTCCTTAATGAACCCCTACAGACTAGGAAATGATGTCCGGAGGCAGGTAATCCAAAAGGATTTTGCAGGAGCCATCTGCAATAAATCTGTTTGAAGTTTAGTTAATCTGCATTTTAATAGTTCACCAGCCAGGAAATTCAAGATCTGGAAAGTTGGAGGCAGGTAATGCACTGAGCTCTATCAGATGGAAGTCTGTAAACATGAACAACTTGGAAGACTTTTTCACTGTAAATAATCTTTCTATGGACTTCCAGCTGAGGAGATGGTGCTGAGCATGGATAATTCTGCATCCACAGTGCCTGATTAGGGTGACTGAATTATTCCCATGCTAGAAGTGCAGTTTATCACTTTGAGCCTTCTGCCTTCATCTGCTGGACCATCAGATCCTATTTACTCTCCTTCTGCATTAATCTACAGCAGCAATTGGTAGAACTTTGCTGGCTCTGTAGGAGAATCATTTGTTGCTGAAGGTGGAGAGGCACATTGTGTGTCTGCCTGGCTCTGAGCCTTCTGCCAGCAGCTGGGGAGCTCCAAACAGGCCCTGGCCTTGGAGGTTATAGACTGGTGTCCTGCCTTGGGACAGTTTCTGAACACTGTAACTACCAGTTATCTTTTTGTTGTGTGGTTTTTTGTTTTGGTTTGTTTTTGTTTGTTTTTTTTTTTTTTTTTTTTTTTTTTTTTTTTTAGGGCAAATAATTTGGTTGTTAAGTAAGCTGATATTTGCAAGTTTTCACACATGAAATATCTGAAGAGTCATTTGGTCTAAGCCTGCCTTCACACTGACACTGTAAAGCACCAAGGACATCACATTAATCATATCAACAGGTAACGATGCCAAAGCACAAATAAACCAAGGATTTGGTGTGTGGGTGTTTCTTTTACCTCCTTATTTTCCTGGCTTGGTAAACTTTAAGAGAAGGACTGTTAAAAACTCTTCTGAAGAATCCAGCACAGGCTTCAGTGTTTGGATCCAATTAGATGAAGGTCAAAAATGTTACCACAGGCACCTCCAGGCTGTGTTTTAGTTCTGTTTTAACCAGTGATTTTTTTCCTCTGCATTTTAATCTGGTTGCTCCTGCTTGTTCTTCAGTCCTGGGTGCCTTGTTTTGTGACAGACACAAACACATAGACCATATTTTTGTGCAAACCAATTCAGACTTTGTGACTAAACAATAATCCCTGGAATTAAAAGCAGCTGTGGCTTTTACAGCAGCTCTGAACTGGTCACATAATAGGACCATAGAAGCAGCTTCAACAACACAGTGCAAAGAACTCCCCTCAAAATCTGACATATATATTAATCCCCTTGCTGGAAGGTAAGAAAAATCATTCAAAAGAGGAGGCAAATAAGTATTTCTGAGTTTGAACTGTGTTTTTTATCAATAGTCAAACAAGGGCTAAATTCCTACCTAGTGTAGCACATGCAAGCTGTCTGCATACCTGTACATGGGTTGAATTTGGATTTTCCTCTAGTCTGTTGTTTCAATTAGTCCATGACTGAGAAATAAGTAGCTGTTGCAGAGCCCTGCCTGAGCATGTTTGGATACACAGCATCTCTCCAGCAGCAGGTGGAAAACCTCTCTTGGTTTGTCAGCTGGATCCTCTCCCCTGAGCCTCAGGCAGATCACAGCTCCAAGCCTCATCATTCCCACATAAGAGATGAGGATTACAATTCTCTCTTCTGAGGATTATTTTGATGTCTACTGGTATAAAATGATGTGCATATCATTAACAACATGTGTTTGCAAAAATCTTTGAGGTTGTTGTAAGACACTTAGATCGAGGTCCTTTGAAAGGAAGAAAAAACAACCCTAAGCCCCCAGAAGTTCTAAAATGACAGCAACAAGAGATAATGCAGACTCCAAAATTGCCCGTAAGAAACATTACAGGTTATAATAACTGAAAATTCTGTCATTAGCATGGCTATCCTAGGGCTTCTGTAAATCCACACCTGATAGCTGCAGTCAGTCATTAAGAGATTGCTGATGAACGACTCATTACATCTCAAACAGGTATTTATGAGGCTGGATTTTAATATTTCAGCATTGTATTAACCCAGAGATAAATACTGCTTCAGCCTCATCTCTGCACGATCTGTGCCTGCTCATCAGCTGCACTTGTAACATTTCTTGTTTGCTCACCAAAGCAGCACAGCAGCCTGTCAGCAGAGATGATGCTTTGAAAAGAGTGGCACTAGATAGCATCTGTTCTCAGCTGCCTGGGTTTTAAACTACCTTAGAAATGGCAGCTTACTGCCCATGTATCAGATATTTCATGTCACAATCTCACAATATTGAGAAACCTCCTACCCTGTCAATTACTGCACCATTAAAAGAATGGGCTGCATCAAATTACAATTTTTTCCCTGGGGTTGGCTGGGCAGGCACATCTTTCCCATCATGAGAGTAGAGGTTGGAAAAACAGTCTTAAACTGGAACTGGAGGATTCCCTTACTTCATGCACAGACAGATAATATTCCCTTCTTATAAAAGAGAGTAACAGCCTCATTTAAATTCAGTCTGTAGGTGTTCCATATGGAAAGGAAATTATTGTTGCTAGAGAGAAAATCAAAGGGCCATACTTTGGCTACCATCTACCAGCCAATGAAATACTCTTGATTCAGATTTGGGGTTTACTTCCATGGTTTTGTAAAATAATAATACTTTAAAAAAATAAAAATTATCAGATCCTGGGTTATTTTGTGCTGGGAAAACACAGCGAAGAGATCTGATCTATCCTAAAGGAGTGACTCCATCACCAGGCTCTTCTCACAGTGCCAGCTGCCCCGTGCCCTCCTCCTGGCAGCTTGGGATGTGCAGGGGGCACAGTGGGTGTCACTCCAAGAGCTATGCAGGTGTTCCATGGGAAGGGGCTGCTTTGCACCACAGCTCCCTCCTGGAACAGCTGTCAGACCCCAGGCTACTCCTCAGAACAAGCCCAGTGTTTACACCTCTTATCACAGCTGCACTTTGAGGTGGTGAAGGTGATTTGTGGTGTGGCCAGAATAAGTGTCTCAAATACCCCAGTGGAACTATTCCCTTCTGTGTGTTATTTAAAGTCACCACTGACATGTCAATTAGCTGTCACCCACATGCTCTGAAAGAATCTCTTTTTTCTTTTCTTCAAAAACTACCTTCAGTTTTAGGCTCATCTTTATCTCACAATAGCATTATGCTTATCACATTCAGGTTTTTGTCTTAAAAAAATCTTTTTTTTAATACAAAGCCAACGTAGTGTTTCATTAAAGAAATGTAAATAGGCTCTGTAGATAATTTTTTTTTCTTCTGAGTTGTTTCAGACCTTTCTGTAATCTAAATAACCTGATTTAGCTGTGGAAGATGGAAATGAGGGTGCTGAATATAAAAAAGAAAGCATCATAAGAAGGTTTTATTCTAATTCTGATTCAAAAGCAACTGTGTAGCTCTTGGTATTTTTGGAAAAGCCATAGATGGTTAATCTTAGACTTGATGAATGGAGGTTACAGTGCTTTTGGAAGGAAAAATAACAGGGGGACAGAATATTGAATCAAATGAACAAATACATCCTCATGAATAAGCCTGACAATAGAGGCTGGATCAAGCATACAGGAAATCCACTTCTCAGTACCTGGGTACCTATCTGGCTCACATCTATCTGGCTCACTTATTTTCAGGTCAAAAACCAAATTAAAAGTAATGTGCACAAATCCCTTCTCCAAACCAATGGATTGTTTTAGAATATGCCCCCTTCTTTTTAACACAATGATGGGAGCCAAAACAACTAAAGAGTAGAAGAGTACTCACTCCACCAGTGCTGTTCTCTGACCTGAGATGAACATTATGGAGAAATACAGACAGATTCACAAAATCTGCAGCTGACATTTTCTGTGAGTTAGAAAGGAAGGTGCAACTTTGCCTAGTAAGGTATTTAAAGGCCACACAGAGCATCCTTCAAACTCTTCATGTGAAAGAGACTCATATTCAAGCAACCCTTACAGGGGTAAAAACAGACAAGGTGCTTCCAGATAATTTTAAATCCCTTGTAAATGCCTCATTTAACTGGGCCAGCAAAAGTTCTGTATCTCTGCAAATCAGGTAATGCAAACCAGTGTTAAGACAGACCCACACATGTGAGAACAACAGAAATTACTGATTTGAGAAGAAGCAGAACACCATGCAAGAAGCTGAGAATAACACATGCCTGACAGCTGTGCAGGAAGGCTAACATCAAATTGTGGAGCTGGCCTTTTATCCAGCTTGCCCACAGGTAGTCAAACCACACCTGGATGTGTCCATGCAGTGACTGAATTTTAAAGTGAATGCATGAAGTGCCATAATTTAGGTCACACACGCACGTACTTTGTCTCGAAAGGTGAGGGATTTCAAAAGCAAATCTCCCAATATTTAAACGTTAAAAGTTAAGTTTATATCAGTCAATAATTTAATTGCAAAACTGAGCTACAATGCCACAGTTGGCAGTGTGACACCTTTTCACCCTGACTCAGTCCCAAGTGTTGTTATGTTCCCATTTATTGAACCCCCTGGATATTGATGTCATGGCTGCAAATTGGCTTCCCTCCCAACCTAATAACTTGGAGACTCTCTCTAAAACAGATGTAATATTAAAATGCAGACAAGTGACCTAAAAATGGCCCTTGAGGACAGGCCTGCAATTTCCTGAATCACACTTTCCTTATTCCCTCATTTGTTAAGTTTCGCAACATCAATTTTTATACTGTTGCTGTTTTATTCTGTCCAAATGATTGCTGAATACTAATGAACTGTCTCTCTTTGACAAATGAGTTATTGTTTGATATATTACATTAGGGACATTGAGACTAAACTACTTACAGATACTAGACATTTATAGAAAATACATTTACATAATAGTATACTATTAGCGTAATGAGGTCCCATATCTGGAAATAAATAGGGGTTTCAATAAACACAAATGTTGGCAGTTATATTGTAGTAGTATTTAGTGAAACAAATGTAGGGAAACCACAGAAAATTACTTTCTTTCCAAATACTTTTTCATTTTGATTTTTTTTGTCCTACACTAGTTGGCTGTGCAAACACGGTGGCCATGGCAAGTGCAGTACTATAAGTAGGTTTTATCATGGTTCACCACTACAATTTTGATTTACAATGTAAAGATGTAACTTTAGGGCCTGAGACCAAATGTATCCAAATTATTCACCAGAGGCATATTTAGTTTGGAGAGTCTTAACCACCTTCTATAGGAAAACAGAGGGAACATACACAAAAACATCTTGGACAAGCCTCATTTATGTAAGACTGTACAGAGCACCTGCTCAATACTGGAACTTCTGCACTGCTCATTATTAATTGCATTTTCAAAGGAAATAACAAAATTCTGCAGAGAAATCCCATCTCCCTCATTAATAGGATGAATACTCTCAGAATACTCCTCTCATAGAGGGAGCCACTGACCCACCTTGAAGACTGACTTCAGCTGTGGCTACATTTTATTTTGCCAAATAAAGTATTTTCTCTTTTTTTCAGAAGTTTTTTTTTTTTTTTTTCCGGATGGAACACCTAGAATATTTTACATTCCTACTAATTAAAGAATTTTATCTGCAAAGCCTTTCTGTAATCAAAGAGTCTTCTCCCTACAGTTTGTTCTGAGCACATATAAAAAACCCCAATAGTTTAAAATATTGCAGTCCATCCTGGCTTCAGTATTTTGTGGCAAGATTTTCCAATTCTACTTGCTGTGGAAGAGCACACAGTCCTGAGCTGTCAGAGGCTGCTGTAACAGAGCTGCTCACAAAGCTTCCTCTTCGACATAAGTAAAAGTTTGAGATCATATAAACATATTATGTCTTTTCTTTGATTTTTAATCTTTTTGCTCTTACACTAAGGCATCAATATTTTTCTTTTATTCAGCATGGCTTGCTGTAGGTGTTTTGGTTTTCCTTTCATAAGCCACTTCTGCACAAAATCTATCTTTGCTTAGATTTACTTCACTAATATTGGCTGGCACTTCCATTTGAACCTCTCAGCTAAATAAATGTATTTCTATTTTGTGGTCTGTGGAGAACAAGGCACCCCCTGAAAGCATGAATGGAGCTGTCTGTGTGCAACAGCAAATACTCTTCCCTGGTTTGGATCACAGACTATAATTCAAAAAAGGGAAAATAGATCTTTGATTTTTCCAATCTTTCAGATTAAAAAGATGGAGAAGGAGATAGATGTGACTCTCCCATTTGCCTCACTATTTGTAGTCATCAGGATTTATTTACAAGATCAATTTTTAAGAATTTCTTTCTATTCAGTGACTAGACATACAATGTAAAAATAAACATAAAAATTAATTTATACACTTTGTTCCTGTTTAATTACATATTCTTAGTTATTTCTGTATTTTATGTATGTTCATTAAGCTAGAGGAACACTTCAGTAATGTAAATATTTTTCTTCTTTTGACACTTCCCTTTGATAAAATGCTGAGCTCAAGCTTTTTTTCTTTATATTTCTTCCACCCAGTTAAGTCAAGCAGCACTACAGATCCTGAATTGAGCCATCAGCAGCGTGTTATGGTGCTCACTGGGACCTAAACATTTGGCCTAGAAATTTTACAAAGCAGTAAAGACCGAGATGGCTCAGGAAATATTCTAATCATTAGCAGAGTCAGCGACACTTCTAAGAACATGATATTGCTGTTTTTCAAGTTCTGGGCTAACTCAGCAGTGAATGGAGGCATTTAAATGTAAATTAATTTATAATTTATAAGAAATTTATAAAGAAATCTCCCAAAGAACCAATTAAAACCAACACCTTGTAGAAGTTATCCTTCACTTTAAAGCCACAGAAGTTGCTTAGGATAGTGTGTTTACTTTGTAGTGATTGCTGTCTTTTATGTCAGTTTTATTCCATTTGCTACAATTAAGTGCTATCCCCCCACAGAGTTCACTAAAGCAATTCACACAGAGATTATCCACCATTTATAGCATGCAAGCAGATTTATCTGATTGAATGGGTAAATCCACGCACAGAGAAATGAATGGGGAAAAAAATGGATCCATAAATAAACATTTAGTACAGTGCACCTCAGCAACTGAACAGAACTCTGTAAAACTACATTTTGATTCCTTCCCAATTCTCTTGTCAGATGTGCTGATCTCAAGCTCTCATTTATCAAATCCTTCACTCGTCAGCACTTCTTTTCCTTTTGCTATTTCATCTTTGCCACTGCTCTTCTCCTCCTGACTCAAAGTCTTCATTAAAGCTCATTAAGAAACACTCACCTAGGAACCCATTTGTGAAAGTAATACATACTTTATGCCCAAATCACTATGAAACATGAATACTACCTGGCAAATAAACCAGGCTTCTGCACTGCTTTCTTATAAAAAAAGTAAAAATCCCCAGATAATGATGTTTCTAAGGAAATTTCCCATCCATAAAGGATGGCCAAGATATTGGCAAAGTACCATAAAGCTCATAAACTACATCTTTGCCTCCCCCAGTGAATACAGGACCAACAATAAACCACTGCACTTGATATTTTCGACACATTCACCAATTCCTGCATTTGTAAGTTAACAAAGTGCAAACATTACTGAAAATCATGCAGCATGTCTGGGTAGCTACAGCAAGAATTATTAGCATTACTGTGAACATTCAAGGTGTTGCTACCAGCAAGGAAACATTATCTGTCTCCCTCGTTTCTGTTCTCATTTTGACCACAGAATATTTCTAATTAAGCATCCTGTTACAATGGTACTTTATGAACAATATTTATTAAAAGCATTGCTGCTTTCTCATTTGTTTTGTAAAGGTTATTAAGTAAATGCAAATGTCACTTTTAAAGTTATGAAGAAATAAGCCCAAGGAGTATTATAATTAAAATCAAACAGAAATTAGAGGTTGATATACTATGTATGAATTAATACTGAATGAATGAGTCATTTATTGAGTGCAATTAGGAGCCTTGTGGATTTTTTAAAAGTTCCTTCTAAAGCCCTAGCTAAAATAAACAACTAAAATAAATTCCTTTTTAAGAAAAGAATGTGAAACGAATACACACATCTTTGAGCCTGCAGATATGGTGCAATTTGCTGCTGCTACTCAGAAAATGCTGAATATCAATCTGAAAGACTCTTCTACATCCCATAGATATTAAATCACCCAGGTCATTGCACAACGTAGATTTCCATCTGCCTTCTTTTAAATCTATAATTATTGTCTTCCATTTCTCTACACTTTTAATACAACTGAGAACACCTCTGTGAAAAATACAGCAGGGAGAAAAATGCACACTTATACTCTGCTTCAGTTTTTAATTTGGAAGTGTATAATAATAACAATGGCAATAATAAACACCTCCTTGATTATGAAATTTTGATTCAAGATCCTAATGAAATCTATGTCCAAATTTATTGTCAGAAAAGAAAAATACCAGCCCAGTAAAAAGATCAAAACCACCTAAACTGATGTTGTACATAATGAAAAACTTTATCTTTAAGACTTCTGATCCAGGTCAAAATACTGAAAGGAGACAACATGTGAAGAGATGGCAACTACACAGGAATTTCTTCAGTAAAGGTATTTTCAAGAGGGTCACTTGTGGTTTGTTGGGACAGACAGAATGGTCCATGAGCTCCATGCACTGGTGTTTTGGTCATCAATAATGGAACTGGGTTTCAAAGCAAGTGCTTTGAATGAACCTTTGGCAGGCAGCTAGATGCTATAAAATTAATAGCTGTGGACAGTACACTCGGGAAATGTCAATTGAGGAACTCTTCTTTTATGTTTATACTCCAAAAGAATGGCAGGAATGATGAAACCTGCTCTCCTATGAGGCCTGGTAACAGGGTTAAATTCACAGGGCAATTTTCCCCTCAGTTTGGGCACTAACCTTTATCTTCCTGTTCTATCCTGCTTCTCACTTTTATAAGGCATGCACATACCTAACACATCTTTAGACCATTAGCTCCAGTCATAGTTGTTTGAAATTGCCCAGCAGATTAACAAGCTTCTGGCATGGGAAACCAGACAGGAGGCAGCACAATAAAAACAGCAGACAGCATAATCACTTAAGCCTTGTTTCTTTAGCAACCCAAACTAAAAGTTTCCTTTGGTACAATTTTCAACTCAAGTTTGACAAGAAAAATACTCTAATACTGTAGTTGCAAATATAAAAAGCACTCTGTCCTTCTTTTTTTCCTTTGTTGCTTGTAAGTCTTGACTGAAAAAATAAAATACAATAGTAGCACTAAATAAATAAAAGCAACAAAATTGTCTGGGTAAAATGAAATAGCTTTCAACAACTTGGGCTGGAACCTGAATTATTGTGTCTTAGATTACAATAAATGACATCACCCTGCATTAATAATGATTTCAATGATATACAGAGAACTCACTGTGAATATTTTCCATCGCATCGCTACAATCTCATTTTAACAACATGTATGATAGAAGGCTGCTTAAAGAACACTGTTCCTTGGCTGACACTGCTGTGATGATGCACTACATCAGCTGAGCAGCGAGGCTGCTGCAGGATGCTGTGAGTGGCCCCTTAGAACAGATCATTATTTGATACCTCACGAGAGCACTTTTGGAAGAACAGTCTGGGACACAGATCTGCTTTGGTAAGGGCTGAACTTTGTGAAAGGTTGCCAAGGGGTCATTTGAGACACAGATGTGGGAAAGAGCCTATTGTGAGCCCACATGTCCTGTTCCTAGGGTGCACAAGAGAGAGATCTGCATTCTGCAGGACATCCCAGTCCAGCAGGCTGCATCTCAGAAGTGTGGACAGAGCGCACTCGTGGTGTGGGGCTGTGCCCAAATGTCTCCCCAGAGCAGGAAGGAAGGGGTTTGAGAGGCAACTCAGACTTGTGAGGGACTTGAGAAGAAAACAGAAACAGGGAACTGACATGGTGGCTGCTGGATTAGTGGGAATGAGGCAAACAGAGGTGATGGGGAGGAAAAGGATAAAAAGGTGCTTCTGTGGTCTTCAACACTTTGACAGCTGGATGATGCACCTGCAACTGATATAGCCAGGCACATATAACAGGGAAAACAAGCAAAATAACGCAGAGTTTGTAGAGATACTAAAAACAAAGGCAAACATTCAAGTGTTCAGGAACTCAGGAGAAAAATAACAGGTGTGGGTTTTGCTGTTAGAGACTGATTTCACATGGCGGAAAAGCCGCACGAGCAGATAAATGTTAAAAAAAATATAAAGGGGCCATCCTTACAAAAAATGTTTTGAGTAATTAGGCACAAGGGATTGATACAGCACAAAACATGATAAGGGTAGGATATTTCCTAACTCACTTTTCCTAAATGTAAAGAAAGCTCACACATGAGCCTAAATGAGAAAATTCCAGGTTTCTGAAAGTCTCCTATTAGCCTCAGCAGTCTGTTTGAAACAAACGGGAGCAGGCAAGTTCAGTAGGAAAACATCAAACAAAATTCAAGAGCAACTGACAAGTTTTGATTTCAGTTTTATCAACAAAGCTGTGGGAGGAAATATTCAATCCCTTCCTCTTCCATGTGAACTTAGTGAAAGGACCTCAAGAAGCCTCAGTTGTTCTCACTTCCACATCACCAGCAGGTTGCAGGGCACACTGAAAATTTCTCCATCTGCATCTACAAAGGGGGAAGGTCTTTATAAACACTGGCCCTCACTTTTCACAGACTAATAGGTAATTTCTCTTCAGCTGCTGTTGTTTTTTGTATTTTTAAAATAAAACAAAAGCACACACACAGAGCTTTCATATGACTTGAGCAGGGTCAGCAGCATACTTGGCAGATTTTCAGGATTTCAGCAGCAAAATAAAAATAGAAAGCTGAAAACTTTAGAAAATGAAACTGGACACACTATTTAATTTATTTTTATAGGTCTAATTTTTAAAAAGTTGTGCTTGCCTTGAATCTTTTGATTTCTATTTGTCCATCATAAAGAGTTCAGTTAGATCTGGTCTAGTGGAAGGTGAATATACTGGAATTAAAATAGCCCAAGGCAGTGTAATCACTGCAGTGATGTGTATATATAGCACTTACAGCAGGATGTTCTGCAATACAGGAAAATAAGCTGGGCTGCCTGGACAGCTCTAAGATCCAAAAACATGCTTGTGCATTTCCTCCACTTATAGAGTAAGCTGGAGGAAACCTATCATTGCCCTTGCAATAGCTCGGTTTTTAAAATACTTATCTGTAAGCAAAATGAATTTACTCTACTTCTCCAGTAATTTCTGTCTCAGAACTTCACCTCAGCCATAACAAGAATTGCTCAGCCCATGTCTTTGAAGCACCTGGTAATGACAGAGAGCACTGGGGTAGATGGGTGCTGAAAATTCCAGTCCCCAGCACCAGACACTGTCACTGTGTCATTTGGGTCTGGGCAAAGACAAAGTAAAGATGTTGTGGATCCTGGTAGCTGAAATTTCCCTGCTGCTGTGACAGCAAGGGGAGAACATTGGTTTAGTGCAGTGATGAATTAATGGTGCAGCCATTACTATGAGGTGCATTAACATGATGCTTTTCTCCTTCTGGCACCGTATTTACCACTACAGATCCTCTCTGAAGAAGGGAAAGACACTGCTGCTAACTTTATTTTCCTCTGTTTCATCTGCAGTCCATGCTGGTGCTGCACCATACAGTGTTTTACTTCAGCAGTGAACAGAGTGAGAACACAAAGCAATCTAAACTTCTTTTGCCCCCTACAAATCCAAACATCATCGTTTGCAGAATTTTAGAACAGAATAAAATGGAATAGAATAGATCTGGATGCCATTTGCATCATCAAAACACTCATTATAGCTTAGACATTGAAAATCATGGTGAACAAATGTGTGTCACTGGAATATAAATTAAGCATTGTGATTGCTATGAAGCATCTGCATAGTATTTGTCAATCAGTAAACCTCCAAAAATTTCAAATTTTAGAAGACTCTATTGGGTTCTTTTGCACTGAAGCTCTCCTAACCCGAGTGTGTTTTGTTCCACCATGTAAAAATCTCTATTTAGTAAAAGATGTTTTGGTCAGTCTGATGATGGATAAATTCAGGCAGGTTTCCCAGCAGTACAGGCACGTTACAAGAAATTTAGCTTGGATGTTTTTTTCTTTCCTGTTTTTATTCTTTTTCATATAGAATTTACACTGAAAATTTACCTCAGAAAATAATCCTAGCATCGAACTCTGACCTTGTGGAAAACACTGAAAAGACTCTAAATGCCAGTGTTTGTATACCAGGTGGGTTAGAACTAATTCCTTTAAGTAGCCCAGAATTCAGCCTGGCTTTCAGCTACACATGAGCTCACAAATTCAGAGAAAAAAAATGTGAGTGGTGTTTCTAAATTGCTTTATTTTCTTTTTCCAGCTTGACCTGAAATTGAGATTTATATTTGAAAAATTGACTTTATACCCTTGGAGGTTGCCTGAGCTATTTTAAGTACCATGTAAACTGCAGAGACATAACAGTGTTTCTTCCAAAGTCGCTGCATGAAAAAAAAATTGAAACTTATTCCTGCCATATATTGCTCACAAATGCCTCATTGTCTCTATGAAAAATGGTCTTGTGGCAAATTGCTGAAGTAATCTCTTACACCACTGCAGTTTAAGAGATTCATGCCATTGAATACTCTCCCTCAAAGGCTAAAATCCAGCCTCAAAATTCCAAATATTGCAGCTTAATTAAATGTTAAAGATTGAGAGACCCCCTCTCAGGATCAGCTGTCAAACAACTTTTGAAAAAAAGGGATGTGAACAGCCTCTACTCTAGAATCTGAATGTCTAAGTCTTTTGGAGGAGAAGAAAAAAAAAAAAAAGAAAAAAACCCTGCACACAGCAAGGGGTGTTTTTCATTAGGGAAAAAAAAAAGAAGGAAAAAAAGAAAAAGCTGAATATACCTTTTCCTTTTGACGTGCAAATGATGGTGTTTTGATCTTCTGCTGAGGACTATGGCAGGGATAGTTATTTTAAATGTTAGAATCCTGTTTATAATGGAAATGCCCTCTCTCTCCTGACATTTTAAAATATCCACTGCTTTTGTGGAACTTTCCTGGGAATTGGTGGTGTGTTCTCAGCACAGAGAGCCTTCCCCTGGGGATGCTCTCAGCCCCACCAGCCCAGCCACCAACCGAGCTCCACCCGGGCTTTCCCCTGCCCCTGAGAGCAGCAAAGCTCACTGGCCTTCATCACACCTTGGATTTCCTTTGTTTCCTTCCAGTCAAGCCTTATCACAGGTTTTTTAGGAAGTTTCAGTGAGGAAAACTGAAAACTAAAACCCCTGTAAGGCTCTTCCAGGAGGGAGCAGTGACCCACGTCTGGTGGGCAGAGGGAAGGGAATGCAGGGCAGCGCTCGCAGGATGGCAGCTGGGGGAGGCACAGCCTCTGCCCAAACACATCCCACTGTGGGGTAAGGTCACCCACGGGCTTGGGGACTGGAGATACACATAGGGACACTCATCTTGCTCTGCTGCTTCAGTGGAGGAAAGGGGCAGTGGATTTATGTCAGGAGCAGCGTGGACAATTTTCGCCAATGGAGCTCATCGGTCAGAGAGTCCCAACTCATGAAGGACATTCTCCTTCAGCCCCCCAAATCCATGTCTTTCATTATTTTTATGTTCATACCTAACATGCTGAATTAAAGGTACTTCTTTTATCATGCCTATCATACTTATTTCTGAACGTGAAATCTGTTGCAATCACTTTAGATCTCGGAAGAGAAGAAGATGGGGAGCTGCTTAATGAGAATTAATAGGAGGGGCACTGGAACCTGAGCTCAGAGCATTTCCCACATGCCCAGACATGCACTGTGTGGACATTCAGAGTTAAAAAACTTCCAAATTCCACCCTATTAATCAATACCAAAACACTTAGTGGTAAAACTCCTGTGTGATTAATGCCTAACTGAAGTTCTACAGCAAAAGGTTGTTTGTGCTGTTTTAAGCAAGAGTCCATGTTCCAGCTACAAAGTTGTACTTAGGGAATAATCAATCATTTTCACCAAGTTAGTAAGGATTATTTATTTTGAGTACTAACTGCAGAAAATAGTTCAAACTACTCCAGTTTCAAATACTTTCTCTATGCATTCTGACAGGAAGCAGAGAACTCCCTTACTTATACCCACACCCTACTAAGATGAGAAGACTCCAAACTCCACTAACACACCTATGGCCTCATTATATATTTTAAAACAAGAAGTTTCCCTGTGGCAGTTTTGCAATACAGTGCATTGCAGCCTTTTGGTTCAGTGCCCACAGAAATTAAGGAAGGGGCTCTTAGAGCTTCCAGAACCCTGTTCTTGTCCTTCACTTCACAAAACTGTCATGTGTATATCCTGTAGAAAATGGAAATGCAAACCAAGACAGATCCTCTGCCTGAACAAAATTACGGCTGCAGAACTAAATGAACTGCAGCTTAACCCCACAATATTTGCATTGCACTGGTGATTTGGGCTTTGAACGACACCATTGCTCAGTGACATTTCAGCTGCATTGGCACAAGCACAATTTTTTTTTTGGCTGAATTGTAGCATATTGGTTTATATTACAAGAGATTATATAATAATCTGATGCATCTATGAGAAATGTAGAAAAAATATAAATATATTTGTTTTAAGTATCAAGCTACCTTTTCTGCAGTATAAACTGATTCTGTAACTGGCACACCTGTATCTATCATGCTTCCAAAAAGTAAAGCTAAGATAAAAGAAATGACCCTTCATTCTTGCTGATAAGTCCAGCTTTTTGAGACCATCAGAAGAAATCAATTCCCAAATCTGTGACTGCAGCTGGAATGCAGCTTTATGAAATTTATAGCTACCTTATCCCAGGTAATCACCTCATATGAGGTCACTGTTGAAGAGAGGAGTCTCTAAACCAGAGGCCTTCCACAACGTTATTACATGAAAAATAACTGCAGATCCAGGTCAGGGGGTGGCAGGAGAACTCAGCCATGCATTCCAGATGGATGGGAGCAAAGGATCAGGAAAGCCCCTGTGGCACCCAGAGAAAACAGCTGCACTGCAGCTTTTCCATGGGGATGAAGGGCACACACAGCTGGCTCAGCTGCAGGAGGACATCCCTCGCTGGCCCCAGTGTGGCACTGGCTGTCCTTGCTAGGCACAGAGCACCAAACCACCTCACCTGAGGAGGCTCTGGGAAAGCTTCCAGAGCCTTCTTCTACCCTTCATTGCGTTGAGAAATCTGACTGAGGCTGCCATGGAATTATATGATTAGAGAACCACAGAATGGATTGGGTTGGAAGGGGCCTCAAAGCTCATCCAGCCCCAACCCCTCCCGTGAGTTCCACACCTTCCCCTAGACCAGGCTGCTCAGAGCCCCATCCAGCCTGGCCTTGAACACTTGCAGGGATGGTGTGATGGTGTCAGTGGCACAGGGCACTGTTTCTTCAACCCTGGCCTGAATTAAAACTTTTCTTCTTTTAAACTACCACTCAGAGCAATCTTTATTTCCATGTACTGATACCCTGGCGTATACAAAGAACTTGACAATAATGGTTTAAATATGAATCAGACAGAGTGACAGAAGTAAAAAGAGCTAACTTTTAAAACTGAATAATTTTGTAATAAATTGGTTGAGGAGTTTAAGGGACACGTTGAAGTTCTGAACGTGACAAGTCCATGAATGGTATTACCTTTTAAAAAAAACATTTAAGCCTAAATGATCACTGCCAAATACTCTCTGTAAGTAATGGAGGAACGCTACCATTTGTGGGTAATTACTCATTTCCACCTGTTTCTAAAAGCACTGGCAGGAGGTGAGACATGAATTGTGCAGTGTTTCATTACATAAGGACGCACTGGGCTTTTTTTTGGAATGTAACCTGCCAAAATCTAAAAGAATATGTTTTATTAATAAATGATGCTTTCTCAAAGGCACTTTGCATTTCATAGAGGACAGCAGCTCGAAAGGGTAAGAAGAGTTCTAAAGCTGGAGTGATGAATTTGATGGTTCCCTTCCTGCCATTACTCCACAGCCCCGTGGTGCAAAGACCTGAACTTCAGAGCTGTGTACGATGTCAGCTGAAACTTGAAAGGGATAAAGGGATACAGACTTCACTGCTGGCACCTGCTGAGGACCAAGGAGAGGTTTCTGACTCCTGGAGTGCCAAGAGACTTGCTGAACCCTAGACTGATGTCCCAAAGAAACACTACCAGTTCTTGGTGGGCAATCAGAGTGAGACAGCAGAGGTGTGAAAGATGTTTAGTCTGTTTTTGTTAGGCTGCTTTTCATACTTTGAAGTTGTGGGTGAATAAAATATTAATATTGATGCTTCATAATGAACAGACAAGTTAATTGCGGCTACTAAGACTTGTGACAGCTTTGCTTGCTCTCACAGTCTGTAATTCATCTGTAAAACTCTCTGCTTTGTTTAAAACCTGAATTCCAGAAGCAGCCCTGTGCCCTTCAAAGCTCCAGAGGAAAAACCTCCATGCTTTTCCACTTGGCCATAGAAATAGCTGGGATTAGGAATCTGAGCAGAAGTGGGATCCAGTCACTGCAGCAGGAATGCAATGAAGCAGGACACTTGTGATGGAGTTACCATGCTGCAGAGAATGCCAGGGATGAACAGGAACCTCTGAGCAGTGTCACAGGGAGAACTCCACACAAAACAGAGCAATTAATTCAATATTGGAATAAACAGCAGGAAAACTGCCTGTTGTTAACACAGCTGATGTACAAGGAGCTGCATGGGATGGACACAAGTGCAAGTCTGGAAACCAGAAGAGCTGTAGGGCTTTGATGCCATGGCCACCCTGACAGGGCCTGTCCCCAGCAGTGCCACAGCCAGGGACACCTGAGTGACCAACAGTGCCTCTGGCAAAGGGAGAGGAAGGGAAACAGCTCTGGATCACCTCAGTGGGTAAAGGCTGAGCTGGGATCCCCTGAGCTCTGGGTTTTTCAGGAGGAGGATTTTTCATTTGAAGGATGATAATTTTTTAAGCACCCCAAGTGAATGATGGCTGTTGCCCGAGTTCTCACAGATCCCTCTGTGATCCATCCATCACGTGGATATTTCAGTTTATTCTACAGCTCTGACAGGGAGGGAAAGAAAGGATCAGAGAGAGCTTCAGTAATATAATGTGTGCCACTGTGGGAAGTATACAATACACCTCTTGGTATCCTAATAAACAAAATGAGGCGTTTTGTTTTGTTTTGTTTTTAGCATTGCAGCATGTAGGGCATAGGCAATATAGAGGCTCTGATGCCTTGAGAATATTCACTATATAATTTACCTTTATTTGTGCACTGGAGGGCCTTGCTTTAGAAAACCATACAAAATCATCATTAATTTTAACCCTTTAATAAAGTAGTATGCCCACTATTCTAGGGCATACTACATATTCTAGGGCATACATAAATATTTAAGGAAATTAAGCAATTAAGAAATTAAGTAAAACAGTGTTGTAACTGTTTTTGGAAAAGGAATGCTGCAAGTTAAAATTGTAACAAAATAAGATTGTTATTTTTAACCTGTCAAGTCTCTCAATACTGACTGTCACAACATGAACTGAAAATAAACACGGCAGTCTCCTCTCTTTTTCATATTTTATACCCCTCCTCATCTTTGTATCTTTTGTTGCTGCAAGCAAGTTCTACCTATTCTCCAATTAACACCTACATCTTTTCAGGTCAAACACCAAAGCTGCCATGGTTTTCAGTTAATTAGTGCCCTCCTCCCTTTAAAAGCACGTATTTTTTATTTTAATAAAAGGTCATATTTGGTAGGGTTTTTTTAGCCCCTGTGTTTAGGCAGAGGTTTTTCTCCCAATGAAACCTTTTATTAAGCTCCCTGTAGTCTTGGAGACCAGGCACAAGTCAGTTCCCAGGATCTACACCAAAGTAACTCATCATTCTGAAGCCTTGGTGAAATCATTGGTTTGTTCTGTCCTGTACAAGTGGTGGGGAATGCAACTGTACTTCACTTGAAATTTTTTTGACAAAGTAAATAGCACTCCCTATTAACCTCCTGAAAAATAATTTTGTGCCAAGGGATTTTTTTACCCATGTTTTTTGCTTTCTTATTAGAGAAGTTTATTGTATCACTACATCAACAGAGGAGTGCAACAAACCAATCCCCCCAACCCTGGTGTATTTGTAGGAGATCTAGAAAGCAAAGTCACAGATGGAAAAATAATTTTGCAGTAATAATTAATTGCCTACATTCTGTCTTTGTGCTGTCGTGGCTTGGGCTGCACCAGTATAATTCAAGGTAGAATTTGGCCTGGTTTATTTGTCTACAGCCCTTTTTTTCTGCAAAATTCTCACATGTCCCTAGTAATTAGTTCGCAGATCTAAATACTGAATAACAGCACGTTGCAGAAATTAGAAGAAAAAAAATAAACTAGTTGTCAACATCATACTGAGTAATTCAATAGTACTAGAATATCCCGAGGGTGGGTATGAATAAACATTTCATGAAGAGCTGGTAAATTACATTTCAGCTTCTATTTATTGCAAAACTGGTCAAATACTTAGCTCTATTGAATAAAGATAGCCCATTGGGCTTAGAATAAAGAACATTTGTTAAGAGTTTCCCTCCTATATTTATTTTGTGCAGGATAGGTTTAGGCTTTTAAGCAGTCTTGAACACAAACAGATGAGATGATATCAGACAAGGTCAAAGAGGAAATCTGATGACCTGCAGCAAGCTGGGCTAGTCCTTAATTCTTTCACAGTGTACACATAATAATATTAATAGTGAACCAAAAAGAATATGTGTTGGCAATTTTAAACCAGATTTTAAGATAACATGAAGAATTAATAGGATTTTGAGTATCTTTATGGTACATTTAGAAGCATTCATAGCAGTAAATATGCAGTGGATGAGCCAATAGCATCTGATTCTCCTGGATCTGCAGTTCACATTCATCCTCTATCCCTAAATAAAATGCATTTGACCCCTTGAAGTCAGTCTTTGCAGCAAAGCAGTGAGGAAGAGGAGGTCACCAAATGCTGCTCAGTGTGAAACTGCTGGCTGAAAATCACAGAATAATTTAGGGTAGAAGGGTCTTTTGCAGACCATCAGGGAAAGATGACTGCACAGCAGAGATCACTTGGAAGGTGAACCCAACTCTTAAGTTGGGTCAGGTTGCTCAGGGATTTATCTGGTTGTGTTTTTCATACCTCTAAGGACAGGAACTATAAAACGTCTCTGGGCAACTTCTTCCAATGTTTGATCACCCTCATTTTGAGTATTTTCCCTTATATATGCTTGGAACCTCCCTTGCTACAACCCATACTTCATTTCTTGCACTGTTTAACAAGACAAAAGTCTCTACCAACCTGTCTCATCACTGGTTTACTAGGCCAGCATCCCTTAAAAAGCTGAGAGTTGTGGGAATTTTCTCTACATATGTGTGCTTGTGAAAAACTCCTTAAACTGGGAAAAATCCCAAGATCCTGACACTGGATAAGATTTCAAGATTCACCTGTTTTTTGTTGAATATCCTCCACTGCTATCATCTTTCCTTCAGTGGGGAGAACATTAAGAGAAGAAAAACTTCAACAGAAAGGTCACATGAAAGAGAAATCTCTAATATGTTGCAGTTTTTACCAGTGTCAGTAGAAGAATCACTTTTATTATGATAGTGCTCATTCATATACATTAAGAGCAGTGTCATCAAGACCTATTTGCTCCATAACATCCACCAAAGAACCCCATTTTAACACTGGAATTTTTATTTCCATGCATGAATTCAAAAAACCTCCTTTGTGCTGTAAAATTGTAGTTTGATAAAGTCCTCAGGACATGCCTGAAATCCATAGTTAATTACCTTAAACATTATTTATGTCCAAACCACCAGATTCAATGAATCTGCAACTTGATTCCTCAGCAGTAATGCTGGTGAATCAGTCTCTACACTTAAATTGCTTGTCCAGTTTAATTCCACAGTGTCCTATAAAATTCATGAGAAGTGCACAGCTTTTGCTTTTTGGATATAATTTGGCATCTAGTGTGATATTCGTTTGGGGGAGAGGCCCTAGGACTGCTGAAGTGTCAGGGCCATAAATGCTGGATGCTGCCAGTCTTCAGGGAAGTGTAGTAAAGGAGAGCTAGGCAAAGCCTTGCTAGCCTTCTCATCCCAGCAGGAATGTATTTTGGGGCAGTTTAGGAAGAGAAAAACTTGACAGAAGAGGGAGCAAAAGTACTGCAAGGTGAACTGGCGAACAAGGTTCTGGAATGCTTAACCAGCCCACTGCTACTCACTCCTTTTGACCTGGGAAGGGAGGTGAGGTGGGCCTGTGGGACTGTTATTCAAAAAAAATTACCAAGACAAAACTCATCCTGTTTACTCAACCGTGATGCAGTGTGAGGTGCTGATAAATAACACTGAAGTGACAACCTCTGTAATGAGATTCACAATCGTCACAAACCCGCGTCATTTCTCGCTGTGAATTGATACCTCAGCCAGAGATGTCCTGACAGTCAGATATTAACTGAAGGCTGCAGGTAATTTTAACAATATTTTCCCGTTCAGATGTTATGTTTGATTTGTTTCTACCTGCTCCCATGGTTTAAACTGACAGCATTAAAAATGGGTTACTGCACTGTGGCATTTTACAAAGGTTCATGTCACTTCTTGTTACTTCATCTCATTTTGCAATGTGACAGAGCACGGTCTGATATAATGGTGGTGTGGCCTCCTGTATTAGAAAGGGTCAAACATTTTCTAAACAGTAATATTTACATTGCAATGGATATTCATGCAAAGTTATTAAACACTATATCAATCCCTGGCAGCACATTATTTTCCTTTTCTGTTAATTTGTATGGCTCACACACACTGGGTTACATCAGTCACAGCTCTGCACCAGAAAATTAGTTCTGTAGTAAAGAGAGAGTCTGAGCAGAAAAAATGGGTAAAAGTAAAAATAAAATAAACTGTCTTTTCTCCTCTAAAATGCACACACAAAAAAAAAAATACTTACATTGGAAATTGCTAAGCTTCTAGTTGTGTTTACCACTTTATGGTCTTAATAAGGCACCCAGGTGAGCCTGTCCTGCACAGTCCTGTCAAACACCTGCCTGTTTGTGCACAGGGTAAGAACCTCTGTTTCTCAGCTATTTTACACCTCAGTTTTAGTCCTACTCCTCTCTGTAGGTTATAAGCAGAGGGGGAGGCCAGCTTTTTCTCTCCTAGCAACAAACCCATCACAGCTACAACCTGCATAGGAGAAAACCCCAAGTTAATCTCTTCTATTTCACTTGATCTCTTCCAGTTCGCAGTGATGTGAGCAGAGAATTAGCTCCAATATTTACCTACACACTTTGTGAAACTATGATCATGTCAGCAAAACCCTGCTCCTGGTCCCAAACGCAGCTTTACTTGCCTTTCTTCTAAATAACATTTTTAAGGACCACAAGGGAAAGTTCAGATGGAGCTCAGTGGCAGTTTCTACTGGTGTTTGAGAGCTCTGGAATCAAGGAGAAAATTTTGGCAAAGGGATCATGCCTTTACTGCTGCCTTTGCTCACCACAGAGAATCCCCTGCTTTTCCTGCTTTGAGTTTAGCCTATTTCGCATTAATTTGGTATTTCTCATTAAAATTATGTAAAGAAAGGAATGCATGTCAGAACACTAAAGCAGACAAGTGTGAGCTCTAGTAAGAGTCACAATAAAAGCTGGTGTATAAAAAATGGTTAATATATAAATTACCATTTATTTGATTGTATAATATAGAGCAAAATTAGTGATGAAGAATGGAAGCTCAAAGACATGGCATTGATGAATTTCTCAGAAGCTTATACTAATTAAATGGTAATTTCCTCTACAAATGATACCATTGAGAGATGAGTGCACGTAGGTAATCTCAGATTATTTCTCTACTTGGTACTTCACAATAGCCCAGAAGTGGGAGCTTTCTGTGTGCTGGCTGCCACTGATGGGTGGCAACAGTAGAACTGTTGGTATAAAATTAAACCAATTTAACTTAAAACAGGTGCAAAAGACTGTGTTATTTGGGCTCAAGCCAAACTCATTTAAGGTAATTTCAATCAATATGAATTGACTTATGTTAAATTTAATTAAACCAGTCCTAAAAAAAAAAAATTAAATTGAAAGTGCCTTGATGAGAAGTCATACAGAATTTACTTAAATTAGGTTTAAAAATTACATATGGTAAATTGTGCAACCATCTTTCATAGTAAAGTGTCTGAAGTTAAAGAGGTGAGTCAGTGATGTGAGAGAGTTTGTATTCATAAATGCTGCCTGAATCAGCTATGGAGCCTGAGCCAGAGCTCCTGCTGCAGACCAGGATGGAGCAGAAAGCTACTCCAGCCAGCCTCTTCTCCCAGGAAGACATTTCTTTAAAATTACCCACCAACCTTTTATAAAAATGAAGAATGGTAATTTCTTAGAATCCTAATGTTTTCAAAAAAAAAAAAAAAAAGCTTTATAAAAATTCCAGGTCTAAACATGCTTTGACAAAACAATGCTTTGTTTTTTAGAAAATTTTTGAATTCAAATTAAATTCCTTTTAACATATATTTTGATGCTACCTTTTCTATTCCTTGTTCATGTTAGTGTGCTCTACACCAGCACTAGTGCACCACAATGGGAGATAAAGACATCAACAGCACAAGAGTTGTGGCTGCCCCATCCCTGGAAGTGCTCAAGGCCAGGTTGGATGGGGCTTGGGCAGCCTGGGCTAGTGAAAGATGGCCTCACCCATGGAAGGGAGTTGGAACTGGTTGAGCTTTAAGGTGCCTGCCAACCGAAACCATTCCATGATTCTGTGATGTTTTACTTAAGGCTTTAAGGTGCCTGCCAACCGAAACCATTCCATGATTCTGTGATGTTTTACTCAAGGCTTTAACGTGCCTGCAAACCCAAACCATTCCATGGTTCTGTGATGTTTTACTCAAGGCTTTAACATGCCTGCAAACCCAAACCATTCCATGGTTCTGTGATGTTTTACCTTTGAGCCACCAAAGACACATCTGCCACCCAGCGTTGGTTAAAACACATCGTTTTTCTCCGGACTGAAACACATCCTGGTTTAGTTTACAGTGGAATGTTCTGATGCCTTGACAATCAATAATAAAAACCAGCTGTCCTTCAAATGGCTTAGAGGTAGACCCAAGTGTTTCAGTTATACTCTTGGATGAGATGCCATGCCAAGAGCAGCACAGAGAAGTGTGGCAGACTGCCTCCTGCAATGTCACAGCCTGTCTTTATCTAAAGTTCATATTGAAACATCATAGAAATTCCATGAAACATCTGAGTTTTCTTGAAACACCATTTTCCAGGAAAAAGCATTCTGCCGAAAAATTCCTGATTAGCTCTTCTCTCTCATTTCTTTCCATTATATGTACTTAGCAACTCAAAGTGTCCCTACAACTGGTAAGTGCATTACAGACTGGACACCTGGCTTGGCTTCTAATAATAAAAAAAGTCCTACTGAACTTGGAAAAATAAAATCTCTGCAACCATATCTTCCATTAAAATACATGGGGAGGGGGGAAATAATCTAATTTTGCCTTCAGAAAGTTCATATAATTTCTGGATAATCTGATACAACACACTTCTGATTATTTACCACGTCCTCAGAATACCCAGCGTAGTGCAAATTTTGATGAGTTGTTATGTAAAAAAAAACTGTTAAATGTGGGAGGTTTTTGTAATTAGTGATTTCACAGAGTTTGTGTTGAGTGGGACCCTTCCACCGTGTGCTTCCCACCTGTGGGAAGATCCCAGCCCCAGAGGGCCCAGGGACACCAGAGAGGGGCCAACCTCACTGTTCTACTCACTTCAGCAACTGCCCTTGGGGATAAAATTACCAACAGAAGGAAATAAGGATCTTTTATGGCAGAGAAAGCAAGGTAAACAAGCTAAAATCAACATTCCCAGAGCCAGGGAGCAGGGAAGCACAGGACTGCAGGCAGGTAACTGAGCTGGGCACCAGGCAGCAAGGTCTGAGCTCCACCTTCAGCAGAGGGAGAGGTGACAGGGAAAGGTGGGGGAAAACAGCAGCAGATGGGGGGAGGAGGAGGAGGAGGCGTGGAAGAGCAGAAATGCAATTAACAGTTTTCCAAGTGGTTTAAATGGTTATGAATCGAGAACTGCTAAAATTCACAGATAGCAACAATGAACACTTTCCACCTGGAGGTGCCAAGTGCTCCAAGATGGCCTTAACTCCACCTGCAGAGAACAAAGCTGGGGCAGACAAGGGGGACATAAAAGGTGTCCCACAGGTTGGCCTCAGAGGCAGCAACAGTGTCAGGAGGGCAGCTCAGGCTTCATCCCTCCCCCAGCTATACATCCCAGGTCAATTTTTTCTCAGCTAGCAACTGATTCTATAATTACAAAAATAATCTGAGGAAAGAAATTCAGGAATGGGGGGAATCAGTCAATATGAAAAGCAAGCAAAACAACGTGCATCAGGGCTGTGCAGAGCCTGATAGTGCCAGATTAAGGAACTAAGTTTTTGGAAACATTTATTCTTAAATTGTCTTCCAGACAAACTCACTGACCTTATCCATTTAAATGAACAGAAATTTATGAACATGGGGGAAAGATGGTTTTCAAAGATCTCAAACTCACATTTTGCATAATTTACAGGGAACAGAAGGTTCTCAAACCTTGAAGACAGCCATTGGCACCTCACAATATTTTAGCATTTAGTATGTAGCCAGGTCATTTTTAATTACAAAAGGAAGAACTCTTCAGACAGAATGTATTCTAAAGATGTCTGCTAGAAATGCTACAAAAACTTGCCATAATTGGTGATAAAAATGTTAGCCAATGTAATGACATTTGGGAAAAAAATGTGGACACATTCAAATTCCAGCAGAAAAGTAGACTGACCTTTCATAATGAAAATGACTAACTACACATTAAAAAAAAAAAGAAAAAAAGAAAAAGACAAAAGATCAGACCCAGTAAAGTGCATAAAAGGGAGGAGAGAGGCAGCAGCATGTCCAGCACTGACTCCTCCAGCACTAAAAAAGAGTCAAAGAACTATTGTGGGTTGCAGTTCTCTCTTTTTTCCTCCATTCCTCAGTTACTCATTTTCTTCCTCTATTAAAGAATCCTAATGGTGAAAGCTTTAAGGTCAGGCCTTGATGTGCCGGTGCTCTACTCTGGGGTGGAAGAAAAATTCTTTCATTCTCCGTTTTTGTTTCCAGTTTTAATTTGACTTGATAGCTTGTTGCACTTTGACTTGCAGCAAGTGTTTCCCGCGTGAAGAAGTCACATCCGAAAGTTAAAAGACTGTAAAAATCAAAGTTTCCATGCACTGAGCTGCACAGCCTGCCTGACCATGCAGGGACCATCTTGCCCTGGATGTAAAGAACAGACGCCCACAGAAAACCCTCTCTGGAAGAGCTCTTCTAGGAATGCTTTATTCTAAAATTAATCAACCAGAGGCATCACTGAGTATAGAGAGAAGAAAGAAAAAGGTACTCATTGAACTACCAGACCTGTTGTGTGGAATGGCTAAATGGAAAAATCTGTCCAATCCTCTAAAGCTAGGATGTGCAAAGATAGGAAGGAAGAAAAGCTTTTTGTAAGTGCTTCATAGTTTCATATTATTGATCAAAAAAGACAAAAAACCCAAAGACTACCTTTATGTGCACGAGATTTTCAAATCCCACAGTGAAAACATTCCCTTCCACTAAGAGCTATTCCACACACACTAATTATATAAAAAAAAAAAAAAAAGAAAAAAGAAAAAATGTCATTACTCTATTCATCAACCTCTAAAATAATGATATCTCCTGTGACTCAGAGCTTTACACAGCACAACAAAGGCCAAGAATTTATAGGCAGCACGGTAACCCTGATGCCTACAAATATTATTAAGTGCAATAAGCTTTTGTTCATCTCCTCCCTGGTTGAAGGTGATATCTGAACTATAGAAATTCCATTTAGCAACTCAAGTCAGGTATCACACGGTATGCTGGTGGCATCTCTTACCTGCTACCTACGTGCAGCATTTTATTTGTGGTAAAGCATTGGTAAGGTTGGCCCTTGCTTTCCTGAGAAAACCTTTTAAGCCTTTATTCTCCATTGTGCCAGACATCTCTGCCTGAATTTATCTTCAAAACAAAGGTCTTGCAGTTACTGAACTGCTAAGAATTACTGGAGAAAGGAATCAATGACATTTTCAGGGGAAAACACTTCATTGTTCTGTGTACTAGGGAAGTTTCCAAATGCTAGTATTGTTTAATTTCATCTCATAGCATCGTGAAACAACAGAATTATTACTGCACATGCCCCAATGAATTTAGCTTCCTTTCTATGCAAAAATTCTGCAGGTCATTTCTGTTTGAATGGCCAGTTCTTCATGTGGAAAGAAAGCTCAGACAATGTCTTATTGAATAAAACAGGCTTGTTTCATGATTCATTACACCTCTTTTTGTCCTCATGTGTAAGCCAGCTCCTCTCAGGTCTACACCAAGAATGCACAATGGAGGCTGTGCAGAGCCATAAAAATAATGCTGGGAATTCTCATGCATACAGTAAAATGCTCAATAAAAATAAGAATATTTTGCAAAAGGTACTGATAGTCTCCATTTTAGAACTGATTTTTTCATTCCACATAAGCTCATTTTTCTTTATACTTAAACAAATGACAGATGTTCACAAAAACGATATTAAGGATTCCTTTTGGCACTTCTGTTCAGTGTTCTCATTTATTACTCTTCTGGTAATAGAGTATGCAATGTTATTCTATTGAAAACGGGATCATCAAAACTGCCAGGTGTCTGATGTGTGATCATTCCCTCTGTATGCAAAGCAAAGTGTTTCCAAATGCATCAGGCTGGTGGATTCTGTGCTTAGGGCTCAATTCTTCAGTGTTGTGTACTTTGATTATATAAGCCTGAACTCCATGGGTTTAATGTCAATAATGTTCAGCCTCCTGTAAGATTGAGCCCTTGAAGAAAAAGCAACTCTGACTGTGATTCTTATAGTGGAGAGGTTAGTGTTCTTGAGCAAATCTATAAACCCAGGTTACAAACTGTAAAATACATCTCCACTCTCAAGATCTAAGGCACAGTCTTTTCTTAACAGAAATGCTGGTCTGCAGATAAAGTTTGCAGTAAAGTCAGTGGGAATAATAACTGTCTAAATATGAAGCCAGGCACTTAATTTAAGATGCCTGGAATTGGTGCTGTTTTAGTAATATTTTGCCTAAATGATTTGCAGAGTTCTTCTTCCCCCCACTCTATCCCTCCTCCCTCCAGAAAAAAAAAAAAAGGGAAAAAAAAAAAAGCTCAGATCCATTCCTTCCTCAGTCTCCAATCTGCATGGATCATGCAGGTACTGCTGTGAAAGCAGCAAGCAGGATAAAAAAGCTGAGAAATATGTTCAAGGAGGCATCTGACAGCTGAAACCTGAAACTCACTCTGTATACACACCACACACGGTCTGTACATACCCATGAAACAGCTGCTTGATGGAGCCAGCAAGGAAACTTTCCTTGGGAAGGGTTGGCAGAAGAACAGGACAATCTGAGAGAAGCTTTGCAGATATTCAGTGTCAGGGAAGGAAAGGGGGCTCTCCAGGGGCTCCTTGCAGCCTCCAAAACATAATTTACTCTACTAGGGAAACTCTTTCTGCTTCCCTGCATTTCCTGCCTGCTGCTGCAATCAATCCAACCAGCTCCTCTTCTCTTCCTCTTGCTCCTTTGTTTCCCACACACTCCACCTTCTCATTCACCTTCCTATTTCCCTCATTTGTACCCTATTTTGGTCACCTTGTGGGAACATCCCTGACCTGCAGGGCCCTTAAACCACCTGTTAAATTCCCCTTCTCACTGCAGCCTCAGAGCACCTCTGTCCCCACAGCATCTCATATTCCTCATTTCTACTGTCTGCAACTCGACAAAACCCACAGCAATAAAATATCCTATAACTAATACATCCTTAAGTGTTCATGTGTACAAGGCAATGTTATTTTACTTGAACTGAGCCTGTATCTTTCCAAATAATCCAAGTGCTGTTGTATATTTATAGGATTTTTAGCTCAGCTACATTCTCCTTTCTTATAGGAAAAAAATGCCTAATGACTTCAGTGTCACTGTGAGGAGCATTTTTATTGCCATATTTCTGGTATGGGATAAACTGTAATTTTGTAACATTAGCCAGAGGGTAGTTAAATGGTGAGGGATTTACTAATAGCTGCTTTAAGAGGGATAAATCTGTTTACCTCCCAAATAATAGAGAGATCTTGCCTCTGGCTACTTCCTTCTGCTTCTTGTCTAAAAGTTTTTACCCCTTCAGTAAGAACTGAACAAAAATTAGTTAAAACAAAGGAGTTTGTGAGATGTAGCATAGCAATGAGGAGAACTGAGAAGTTTGGGACGTGAGAGAGAAATCTCCTAATGTGGATCAGAAAATCTCCATTTATGGCAAAAAAATTAGAAAATCGTAAACTTCCTACATTTGTTCCCGCCATCTTCATGAATGTTTACATCCCTTCCTTTAAGCCACTCTAGAAATAAATTAATTATTTGACCACATTCTCAGTGAGAAAGCCTGAAATAAAGGAGAGAAAACGGCAGAAAAAAATTATTAAAAAATCCAACTTAATTTTTAGAAGATGATTACTATTGTAATATGAGTAAGAATTAAGAAAACTAGTTTAACAGACTAGCATGGCTTCTCCTTCCATCCTTCCCAGTGCAACACATACAAAACTAAAAGACACAAAACTAAATTTTTCGGACTTCTTTGAAAGATGAGGTAAGAGGGATTCATACATGGATTCAGAAACAGCCATTGCTGAAGCAAAGCTACCTCTCCAGAGTTTAGTATTTCAAATCCATATGCCAAAATATGTGGGTGAATTTTTTTTCACAGACAGAATTTTTAAGACAATGTAAGCAACACCTCTTTTCTCCTCTCAATTATTATTTTGATTTAAAGGTCAGTCCAATTTCCCACTTAATTTGGTCTGACAAAGATCTGCTGTTGGTTCTGTCACATACAAAGCACAGAAAATATTAAAGGAATGCCAAAAAACATTTTTTCCATCAGAAGTAAAAGGGAATTATAATTTCTCTGTCTGTACTTTACATAGAAACACCAATCTTAGCGGAATCTGTGAGTACTCTCCCAAATCAGTATCTTAAATAATCTTGAAACTAAAAACCTAATCTGGTTAAATGCTGCAATTTTTCAAACCGTAGTTGCTTAAAAGCAGAAATGACCAACCATTACTAGACTACTTTGAAAACTTCAGGTGAAGAGAAACCAGGAGGGAAAAGGGTGTTATGTACCAGAATGCCTTGTGTGAATCCCGTAAATTTACTTGTGATTTATATGACCAAGATTCTGCAATTATCCTATAGCACATCCAAGGTCACATTATTACTTTTTCAGCACGAACCTTGAAAAGCCAGAGTTCCTGTAACTGAGCAGAATATTTGGATGGTTGTAGGAGACCTGGGCAGGATGTATAAAGCAAAATCAGTCATCCAAAGGTGCATGACTCATCTTGGCACTGATCAAGACACCTCCAAGACCTACAGATAGGAAATATTTCTTTCTCTTGATATTATTAATACATCTTAGAGCAAAACTGAGATCCAGGTTTGTGTATACCTCACGCCAAATCTCTATTTTATGCATGTTCTACATTTAGCCACCACTGAAGTCATGGAAGATAAGTTTCCTCATTCAAAAGGGATAAAATTAAGCAATTAAAAATTACTCCAAGATTTCTTGCACTTTAATCTCCAAATCATCCATCATCTGTCCCATTCATTAGTTATCAAAATATGTTCTTCCTTTGTTGTTTATACATAATCTTGTTCCCATTTTCAGCCCAGCAAAGTAATACAGCTTTTCTTCCCTCCATGTCAGATAACACAGGGTAATCAAGCCCTGGTTTTGACAAGCAGTGAGAGTTTTCTTATAAGGTTACAAGCTTGTCAAGGGGAGCTGCTGCAGTGTTGCCCTTGTCTCTGGTTTATGAGCATCAGTTATCATCAGTATGAGTGAGGGAAGGGATGCACAGCAGAGTTCCCTTGCTTTGGGAGGTCCCCCTTTAATGGCTTAAAACCAAACTCACTTCAAGCTTGAAGGGCAAATTGATCACATAACAGTCATGGAGAAATATTACAAATTGTTCCCCACTTTACCGCCTGTCTCCCTAATGAGGTTATTACAGTGCAACACTGAAAAATCAGAGGTTAAAATAAAACTCTTCCATCTTTGGACCAAAACCAGCTCAAGACAAATATAATCTTTTTTTTTATCATTTCAAACAAAAGAGCTTCCTTTCTTTCCAGTTTTATCCTCCTCTAGCTCTTTACTAGGCACAAGGCAGACTTCAGTGTCAATCTCCCAGTTTCACAAGCTGATGATGCCAAACCCTGTGCCAACTGCTACCCAGGGAGTCACAGTTTGCTCCTTCTCAGCAGCCAAGTGTGAGCTGAAGGGCTGGGGCACCGTGTCAGCAGTGGGGCAGGAGCCTCCCAAAGCACACACGGCGGGAAAAACACAACAGGATGGCCAGGGTGAGGAGTAAGAAAGGTGTGTAAATGTCTTAGGTATATCCTGGGTAGGATGGAAGTTAAACTGGAGAGTGCTAAGAGTTTTTGTGGCTGGATTTCCACATCAAAACTGATTACTTTGTGATGATTAGATACACTTAAGTCAGTCGTTTCTCAGGTTTAACATAGATTTTGCTCCAATACACAAGCTGCACCTCCCAGCAAGTGCCATCCTTCAGATGCTTTTGGGAGTGATTGGGTCCTTCCTCCCCGTTTCTGAGGGAGCAAGGAGGATGTAGCAATTAATTACCCTGCAAACACACCTCCAGCCCTGGTCATCCATCACCCGTGCAGCGCCTCGGCTGTGCTGCACCGAGCGCGAGGCAGCAGGCACACGGGCCTGCCATCCATCTCCGTAACACATCCCCAGCAAGAGCCCTGGGGAAGAAGATGCACGTAGAGCAGAGTTTTTGTCTGGTGTTCAAATCAGTCATAAAGCCTGGCTTTTCTGCTCGTGAGCTGTGCTGATTCCTGCCCGCTCCGGCCCTCCCCTAGAACAAAACCGCGAGAGCGAGAGCGGAGGTCAGCACCGAGTTCACAGCCCACAGCATCTGCACATAAATAACAGGCCAGAATGGTTGAAGGCAAACTGTGTCCATTTGGGAATTTCAGAGCAAATTGCATCCTGGGACAGGCACTCGTTGCACTCAGGACTTGAGGACAAAAATCTCGGGGCCTTGGGCACAGGAGAAGGTCACAGAGCCTGCAGCTCAAACTCTGAAGCGTTTTCATTCTCCTGCACATTAAAAGCAGCCCTTGCTGTACCAGGGGTACATGCTGGCATGTTGACCTTCATTCTTTTATTTCCCAAGCTCTACAACACATTAGTAGAGGAAAGCTAATGCAATTGGCATCAAAGAATTTACGTGCTGTCTGATGGGCTGGCGGGCTGCCAAGCCTGTAATCCACCACGTGACGGACAGGACTTCAGTCCCCGAGAGAAAGTGATTTTTAACACAGTTTTCTATTTCTCTGAAGTTATCAGCAGTTGCATTCAGATCATACGGATCAAATGCCTTCAAGGTAAGTGATTATTTAAGGAATTATTTTCAATAAGAGCCTTTGGTCCTAGTGTTCATTCTGATAGTAGTTGGAAGGAAAAAAATTTGCGCTTTGTTTCTGTGATGTTGAGCTTTTTTGTACCAACTAGTGCCAGATGAGGCTTATGCTAAAAAAAAAAAAATCAGAATGCTTGAGTTCTTTGTATTAAAAAAAAGAGCAAAAGGCAAAGTTCACAGCTAAATATGATATTCATGCCAGAGGTCACCTAAGCAGATGAATCCAAATCAATATTTTAAAATCTTCTATCCTTACACTGCAGTTTAAAATATCAGTGTGTATTAGAGCTGTATCCATGGTGTTTGCCTACCAAGGACTCAGACAGGGCTGAAGAAGAAGGATACCAAGACTCAGCAGAGCACTGCACATGTACTAACTTTCCTCAGAAAAAGTGTCCTCAGGTAATAAAATTAAATCACTTCAATGGCTTGTAATAGGACTTTAACTTGGCTACGGCTTTGAGGTAAATCTGCCTAGATCTTTGCCTTACACTGAGTTCACAGAGAAGACAGGCAGTCTCTTAAAATTAAAAAGGCAAAATATCATTAAAATGAGAACCAGAATAATTGACTCCTTAGGACAGAGAAAATTCAAAGGGATTTGAAAGAGAACACATGGAAAGTGGCTTTAGGAAAGAATTTCCCCACCCTTCTCTGCCCTTCCAAGCTGTTCCTTTCTCCAACCTTGGTGTCGCTTTTTGGACTGTGGCAATCACTGCTTGCCCCCTGAGCTGCTAAAAACATTTCTCTTCTGATTTCCAGAGCTCTGGAGGTGTCTGTTCCCAGTCTGGCTCAGCATCTCTGTTTTTCCTGCACTGTGGGATCTCTCCTTGCTCATGGACTTCACCCACAGCCCCCTCGGGCACTGCTGGGACATCCTTTGTCTTGCCTCACCCTGTCATCCAAGCCTTTGTCTTGCCTCACCCTATCTGAAGATGAGTGGATTGCACAACTAAACTGGAGAGATAAAGAGAGAAACTGCCATGGGGTCGCAGTCCAGGGATCCTGGTGTGCTTTGGTGGCCCAGGTTTCCCAGGGGAGCACACGCTGTGCCCCATAAATCTCTCTGGAGAGCCTGTGAGGAGCGAGGCTGCCGCTGAAATCGATGTCCCTCAGAAGTGCCATCGATTCCAGGAGGATGACTTGGGCACGGGAAGTAAAGCCCATACATCCTGCAGGCTGGAGCTTTAGCTTTCATAGGAGGTGATAAAGGAGATTTACAGCATTGCTTTTTCACCTGGGTTTTTACCCCATTTGTCCAGCTGGGTAGAAAAATGACCAAAGCTGGACAGTAACTCTGGTGAGCGAGTGAGGAGGTTTCCACTGTGCAGGAATGTGAGCAAGGGAGAAATTATTTGAAGTTCTCATATTTATAGAAGAATTGCGCTCCTTTCTTTTCTCTTTGAAGTCCCAACGGAGAGAGCTGGGTTCCTAATCAAGACAATGCTCCTCATAGACCAAGCACTGAAGAAATGTCTAATAAATGATGAACTCTGCCAAAAATACCTTGAAACTTATACATGAGATGCAAATTAATGCAGATATGCACCCTCTGCTCCCAGTTATATAAAAAACAATCATTCAAAATCCTATATTTCCATGGAGTCAGTTTTGTTCATTTTTACTACACAGTAGAGAATAAATAATTAGGCAAAAATCTGGTTAAAATTCTCTATGCAATGTTCATTTATCTGCACTGCAGTTATCTTGTCTTCTAATTTACTAGTTAAGCTCTTTAATATATACTTTACAAAGTCTAAAATCTAGTGCAAGAGAATCAATTTTGGTATGAGAGCTTCAGCCAAGGTATTTGTTAGGATTGAGGTTTTTTGGAGTGATTAAATACTTAGAGTAATCTCCCATCAAATTATTTCTGCAGTTTAACACAATTTCTGATTTTGCTATGCACTTTGAAGCATACAAAAGATGTTGTACAAATCAATATATGATCATATTGATTTTATTCGTGCTTTAAATATTCAGGGTAAGGGGGAGGGACAGAAAAAAAGGTGAACTGATATATACTTTTTCATGCCAGAAAATAGCACAGGTTCAAAAATGATTGGAAATAAATAAAAGCTAGCCTCAGGTGCACATTTTGTATTCCCTGAGATGGTTTTGAAACATAATAAATTATTGGAAACAGAGGCTTTGCATCCAGCAAATTAAGTCAAAAATCCCTCCAAGGCCAATACCACTTATGCTCTGCACATTACTGCCAAAGATAAAGCATTTATTAAGGCTACACTCTAAAGATAACATGAGCATGTGCAATATCAAAAGAAGCTTGGCCTTTGGGAAAGCAATGAAATAAACTATTTCCATTTCTTTAGCATACGTGACAAAATGCTTTCAGGTATTGTTTTCACAACCCATACAAATCTCTATCCTATGTTTAAAAGATACAGACAGCACAAAACCGCTCAAAACACTGGGGAGAATGGACTGTTTGAACCCAAATCCAAGGTCAGACAATCTCAGCTGAATGCAGCTGGACAAATTCCAGGCCCTATGATTGCAATGCTAATAAATTGCAATGCAGAATGTCCTGTGTAAAGGGAACGTTGGACTTCCTCAAACACAAATTGGATCCATTTCACACAGGGTATATCCGCTGAAGATTTAGCTCCATTACGCTGACACATGTCTAATATTCCACACAGTACACTCAGAAAAGAACAATTTGTTTTCTAATGTGCCTAATGGAATGTGATTTATGATCCTAAATGCAGATTGGTCAGCATGCTCAGGATGGCTCTCTCTGCAGACAGTGGGAACTTATTTTATAAAGATTTTTTTTGTTTGAACTGAACCAAAAATTCAGCTGAGTAAGTCTCTCCTGAGAAGTGCATAAAACTATGTATCCAGATGGCAGTGAACTCAACATTAAATGAATTTAAAATTTAAGGGGAAAAAATAATATATTTTATATGTCTAATAATTTATAAAGAAAAGGACATGGGCTTAAATTTTCCCTTCTGTGACAAACTCTAATTGTTCCTTTGACACAGTCTAGTTTAAATTTATAGTTGCAATGAATGTAGCATCAGAAAAATAGGCTGAACAGCTCAGGCAAGTACTTCTAGAGCTACTGGAATTGTCTACTTCTGCTTTAAAATTTTGGAGTATATGAACATTAAATTGTAACTTTATAACCTTTTCAGTCTAGTGAGTAAGGTTTTAAGCTGTCACTCACAGTCTGATCTTTTTTATTACTTCAATTCTTCCAAGTACTGGCAATGGAAATTCTTGGCATTATTTACAACCACAACTGACTTGCACTCATCAGTGCTCCTGAGGTCTAAATCTAAAAGTGGGACTCTAAAAATGTCAATAGATACCAATGATCCAGGAGCTGGGGGAAAAAAAGAAATACAAGCACATAACAAAGCACATTCCTGGGCATCAGGAAGAACAAATATAGAAACTGAAAGCTGTGGAGATTGTCTGAAAAGCAGCGAAGCAAGAAGAAAGACTTTTGCTCTGGCCTGCTTAGACAGCCTCTGCTTTGGACTGTGTGATACCTTGGTGATGGCTTAGCACTTTCACTGTAGTCAAAGACAATTCTAAAGAGACCAGTATTTGAAATGGAAAACCTTTTGATTTATATCTATTCTCTTCCTTAAAATTATAGAATAATCACCTAGAGCTGCACTGTGTTTACAACACAATTTAAAAAAAAGTCACAATTTTAAAATCATGTGCCACCTTAAATTTGTTCAGGTTTATAACTTTTTTGAAGTTAGTTGCAAGCGAAGACAAAATCAAAATCACCTTACTGAAGATTGCCAAGGGATTGCTGGTTAATAAAAGCCAAAATACTTTAAAAACTTAAAACTAAAATAGTTTTAAAAAGTAAAAGTTAGAAGTTCTGCAATATTATCTTAACTCTTCCTGATTTTAATTGTGTATCCTAAATAAATAGTAAGCATTAGCTACTTTATCAGTGCAATTGAAGATCTGCTTTTCTGAATTCCTCTAAAGCACTAACACAGTTTCCCTGCCCCAGCAGTATTTAATTCTGAACTGCAAAGACTGAAAATTGGAAATATCACTGACACACCAGTACGTCAAAAGAATGATTTGCAAGCCCACAATCATGTATGTATTGTGACAGATCAGATTTCAGCCAGAATGCCAGAAAATCAGTGTTCCATCTGAAAAGGATGTCTACTGCCAACTTTGGCGAGGACGCCGTTTGCCAACGTCTGTATGAATGCATCAAGGAGCTCCTCTCTACTCCAGAGCTCCAAAGTGCCAAACTGAGATAAACAAAAAGACCAAGGATGCAGTATAAATGAGGGGCAGCTGCTGCCAGGCTCTCAGGGCTGCTGTCCATGAGGGTCTCTGACCTCTGTACTAACTCTGCCCATTAAAAAGATATCCTGAATCTTGCTGCCTCCAGGGAAAGCTCATCTGTTTGACTCTTACAGTGTATGTTTATTCATTTCATGTAAATACACTTCCGTAGCTTCAATGGGATAATTTCAGGGAACTGTTGGACTTTGGTAAAGTCCTTCCATTATTTTCAATTTCTGCCCATTTCAGACTGAAGAATATGTAACTCTATGGTAGCCCTATGCTTTCTATGGGGAGTCATCTTTGCTGTTGTACTGTGCACAATTATGATTAAAAGTTGTTAATTTTTGCATGGAGACCACAGAGTCTCTTATCAAGATGTGTTGACGCCAGTATAGGCTCAAAATTTCTCTCTTTAGAGAAGGCATCAGACTCAGACTGATGAACCCTGATTTTTTAACAATAAAATGTAATCCCACACTGCACCAAATTCTTGTTTTATATTTCAAATGATGTGGCAACAACACATTGATCAGCTTCTGTTCAGAGAGGAGATGAGTCAGCAGTATCCAAAATATATTACAGCTCCCTGCAGTAAGACCTGAACTTAAATCTGTGCTCCTTTAAACCTTGGCTTAATGAAATGCTGACCAGTGCCAAAAAGTGTCTCAGAGCACTGGATTCCCAGCAGATTCAGTCTCCTCAATGAGACACTCACAACACACCAGAAAATGTCAAACTCTTTCAGACTCAGGCACCTGCTCTTTACCCTCCTATGAGTTGATTGGTTCCTCATCCTGACATCTTTGTGAACTCTTAATGCCCTACAAACGTTCTCCAAGTATTAAATCAAGGTCATTGTACTGACACCTGGTTTTATTCTATTCCCTTTTTTATTCACAGCAGATGTGAAGGAAGGTTGTACAAGGTATTCATTTTAAACCACTCTGTCCCCTGTCATTCATTTAACCTAATAGAAACAAACTGATGGAATACTGCAAGGAACAGCCTCAATATACATTTCAAAATCAGATGGTTTTCTTATGTGATATACATCTACGTAATACATTTTAAAGCACAATCACCACAATTTATAAGAAAATCCTTATGAAAAGGAGATCAAATGACAAGGGATTTTCTTGTGAAGAAGATGCGAATATCTTTCAGCTAACACTTCTTTGAACCTGCGTTGAGTCCAGACTGAAGGGAGCTATGTCTTAACTTTACATATTAAACCTAATATAACCAGTGCAGTAGTAGAAGTAAATTTAAAAATAATTATCAAAGCAAAATGAATTTTGAGATGAAGAACCAGTTGATCTTTAAATAGATGTAAAGTAAAATAAGGTATAGTGATTAGCAGAAATTAATGTAATAAATTCAAATTTAGCTGAATCTATAATGAGGGGAAGGCAATCAAATGAGCATTAAGCTACAAAGAACACATACATTTGTGAATGAAACAGCTGGCTCATATATACAGGTCTACCCCTTACAAAAAGCTCCCTGTACCTCTTTAGATATACAAAATTATCTAAATTAATATTCTTATAAATATCACACAAGAGACATAATAACAGAAACATAGAACAGAGTAGAAGAATTTGCTTTTCATTTTTAAAGGGTGACAAATACAATAACCAAAACAAAGGCAGTAATGGCCTTATTTATAGAAAAATTTCCTAGTTCTGTCTGAAGTATCTGCTCACAGAAACCCAACAGAGTGCAATCATCAGCACGGCCCTGCCTGTGAAGCAGCTTAGGAATTTAGTGGATGTTACCACTTAGAAGAGTTCTGACAAAGTAATCACTCAGTGTAAAACCTTGGTCAAAGCAGTTTTGTAAAGTGTTGGCAAATTGTCTCACAAGTGACTGCAAAAGTCTGAGGAAAATCCCTGGTTCCAGATATGTGCCTGTAGAACCCTTGATGGACATTTGGAGCCCTCAGCAACTGACAGCACTTAATCAAAATGGCAGGCCAAAAGTATAAAGAACCCAAATTATACATTTTCAATTTCCAATGGCAATTAACTACGAATAATACCCATGGATGTCTGACTCTACGAAGCAGAGCATGCAATAATTTGACTTTAATTTGCTACAGCAAATACTGGCTACATAGCAAGGAGGTAGTGCAAGGTAAGGAGTTTCTTTCCCTATAAACCTGCCTGCCAAAAAATGATGCAAAGCAGTGCTCATCAGTCTCTGAGCACTCACGTGACCCTCCAGTGGTGGCAGGTTGAAATGGTGGGAGAAGAATAGCAAACATGGGGAGAATTGCCATTACTTACTACAAAATAAAATGTTCTCCCACAAGAAATACTGAGGATAAAACCTTTCATCTACTCAACCTCTGATTAGGAAACAGATAACAGAAATAGTGACACTATACATTTGTGCATGTGTGAGCCATCTGAAGCCTTGGAAAATTTCAGGTTTAATCGAAATCAGCAATTTCATGCAGCACTGAACTCCAGTGAAGGTAGGCACATTCTAACATTCCCAGTGTCAGAAGCATTACATTTGCTCTCAGGTTTGGAGGAGATATGCACATGCTGATTGAAATAGTCAGATTAGTTCCCTCCTGATGGCAAGAAGGAGAAAGGGAAGGGGACTGAGAGCTGCCTTGTGCCACTGAGCTGGCTGGCGTGTCCCCAGATACGCCGTGCTATCGGCGAGCCAGCAGTGCCACAGTGGGTATCAGCTGCTAAGAGTGGAAGAGTGCAGGTCTGATGCAGAGTCATTCTAGGCAAGATACACACTCACAGGAGCAGAAACTTTCATTTAGAAAGGTCATCTACAGTTTTTGTGAAACCAACATGAACAATAAGGGGCACAACCACGAGCTGATGCAAGATTTATGATCATACCAGGCTCAGCCTTATTTTACGGCTGCTATATGAGATTTTATTTCTGGAAAGAAGCAGCATTGATAAAGAGATTTAATTGTCCGTCAGCATGCCTTACACTGCAGTTACTACCATTACTTCAAGCCTGAATCTCATTACTACTTCAATTCCACAGGTCCCCCTCTGTCTCAAGGTGGGTGCTTAATTAGAGCAGCCCCCATAATGCAAGCAAATACAGCAGACTTTCACTCTTTTCTCTCCCTGTCAGCCTGACAAATCTAATAGACTATTGATTTTCCATCCTCAAAGAGATCAGCCTCCACTTTTGCCATTCAATCATGATATTAGCTGTCCATTAACTCCAATTCCCTGGCCTGACAGCTTGTGAACACCTCCAAGGCTGTTCAATCAGCCAGTCAACATCCAGACAACAACGCAATTACAAACACCTTCTAGACCGTAGCCCAGGTATTAACCTTCTGCTTTCTCTCACTTCCTAAGAAGTTCATACTCCTTCTTTCCTATTTCTTTTTTGTCAACTTAATAATACTATTGCTTATTTATTTACTGCACTTGAGAGAAAATATATTTCTGATTGACAGGATGATTGTGTTATTCCCTGAGAAAATCATAATTTTTAAGTGAAGTTATTCCTACGTCTCTGCTGCACCTGTAATGGCTCGAAACCAAGGCAAGCACCATAAACACTTGCTATTTGTCAGAGGAAATAAATATGTCAAATCTCAGAGTTCTTCATTTACTTCAGCAGTGCAATCTGTCCTGCCATTTCAAAAATCTCAGTCAGGCATGATTAGCCCACTGAAGAGATCACTCAGGACACAGTGAAAAGAAAAAAAAAGTATGATTTTTTAATTGTGCCCACTTGCTTATTAGCTGGTCTGTGAAACTACAAGGAATGGTCAAGAATTCTCTGACAACTGTTCTTCCTTCCAACATTTTGGCATTAAAATGTACACTTAGCTAAATTAACTCCACATTATCGGTACACCTGTTCTTTATTTTTTTAATCACCAGTCCTTATCAGCCCACAGCATTTCTGCCAATTGCAAAATGACCACTCCAAGTATTTCCCTCTGAGTTTTAATAGCTTGCAACAACTGTGGCATGAATGACCTCGGTTTCTTAAGCACATCCACACAATTTGGCATGGATGCAAAGAAAAAACTTGTAGCTCATGGGAATTCCTTGCATAGATAAAACATATATGGAAAAGCAAATGCTCATGATAATCTGATGTACGGGAATAGAGCAGATAAAATGCTAATATTTTTGTTTCTATTAGAGATTGACAAAACCAATCAACTTTCTTTGGGTTTATCTCTAATCACAACAGAACAAGGCTCACGTGATATTCTTTACAGCTTTTTGTTTGTGGAGTTTCATGAGAAATGGGGCATTTGGTATTCTCTGAAGTTCTGTCTTCCACACTACCTATTTTCCACTCAAATGTTTAACAGCTGAAATTGTAACAGATACCTAATTCTGTATAATGCCACCTACAAAATGCCACCTTTAACAGTAATTAAAGGTGATTCCATTGCTGATTCCATTGCCTGGCATCCTCCCCTCAGGCAGCACTTATGTCGATCACCTTGGATAATGTACATAACCTGTGGAAATATTTTAGGTCTTTGTTGACAGGATGTGCAGCTGTTTCAGTGTTAAATATCATTTATCTTTAATGAACAAATGACTGGTTTTACACACCTCATGCTAAATGTAGACTAATTTTTTTTAAACAGTATATACATGTTCTCTTGTTAGTAGTAATATTAATAAGAAATCTGTAGAAGTTTTAGACTGCATATTCAATTAACTAGTTCTGTAAACAGATTTTCTGTTCCATCCCAGAGATGAGGGATGTAACAGATTCCACATTACACTTCATGCATCCTACAATCAAAATCTTATGAGTTTTCTAGTCTGGCCAAATGAATGCACCTCAAAGAACAGGGTTCACATCCTCTACTAATTTCTCCCTAGGATTCTTCAAAAAAGAACTCTTAACCCAGTGAAGCACATTTCTCTACTGTGATGCAGAAAAAGATGAACTGGGAAGAATGAGACTGTCACAATCAGCCCATTTGTATTCTAGTAAGTCTTTTTATGAAGGCATAGAACACTAATTTACACAATGCCTATACCCTATGGTAAATGTTTGATCAACTGCAAAATTGCTCTCATCCCTGAATTGCACATCAGATCCACTAAGATATCAGCAGCAGCTCCCTTAAACACCCCTCAGAGTAGCCTGAATTTAAGATTATCACATGGTGGCACCTCATACTGTTGGCAAAACTTGAAGACTATATGCACAATGATGGAAATAAGACCTATTTACCCTCAAATTTTGACACATTGTTCACACCTCACAGCCTACTTGAGGGTAAACTTATGCTGTTTAATTTTTGTCACATCTTCAGCCACTCCCATTCCTCCAGAGGGCAGAACAAGATGGTTTTTAGGAATCCCTTCCAACCCAAACTGTTCTGTGATTCTGTGATAAATTCTGGTATTTTTAATACTTTCTTTTCTCATCAAATTCTATATTGGATTGCTGAATATAAAGAGCCCAGAGCTTACATAATTTTTCTTGGAGGAGGGAACCAGAGGTGGGCTGTCTTGGCCAACCAAAGAAAAATCTGTTGATCAGATTTTGAATTAATTTCTCTTTAGTAACCCTGCAGCCACTGACATTATCTTTGCCCAGTCTACAATAGGGACAGAGGATGGTGCCACCAATGAGCTGTGTCACCTGAGACAAAATAAACAGGACCATATAAAACCAATTTCATTGGATTTGCTATGATGATCTACACATAAGAACAGGTTTCGTAGTGGAGATGTAATTTAAAGCAGTAATGACATAGTTTGCCAACAAATCTATTCAATATGCAAAACATTCAAATAATTTTAAAATCCACTGTTCTTTGATTTATGTAAAAACAGCCTTTATGTCAAAATAGACTTTATGTACACAGGTTTTAATATACACTTATAATCAGATTTCATTCTGATTCAATCATCTTTGTGAAGATTCAGTAGCACATACTTAAGTAGGCAAAAAGTCAACTGGACTACAGGGGTGCTTAAAGACTACCAAAATGAGCTAAAGGTTAAAAAAATGAGCCCAGAGAGAAGTCTTCCCTGAAAGAAGCAAATGTGTAATTAAAGTTCCAATCTCATCTGGAGACTGAAAAATTAAAGGGAGGGACTGTTCTAAATAATACACTCTATTTCTAGAAACTTTGCAGATAGTCCTTTTTCATCTCCTGACCTTACCATAGGGAAAATTGCTGTGTTTCTTTTAATAAAAATTACATCTCCCATTTGCAGCTTCCTAGTCTGTTTCATCTGGAAGCTGTTTCATCTATTCCCTGTAGGTGGAACTCAGTCTTTAGACCTTTAATTAGGTGGTGTTGCCTTGACCACTGTAGCTTAAATTTCATTTAGTATTCCGATTCTAAAATGGCCACTTGTGTATTTGTGCTCCTGTATTGACCCTAAAAATTTGTCTCAGAATTTGTTAGAGTTTTAATGTGTTGGTTTGGTTTCTTTTTCACCTTGTTCCTTTTCACTGTGTTTTCTCCTAAGAAGGCCAATATCATCCTTTGATGAACCTTGATTTTATTGTTTCAGAACTCATCGCTTTCTCTTTTGAACAACACTGAAAAAACTGGCTAATAGAAATCACAGAGTTCACTTCCATCTTCTGCAAAGTGCTGTTTCCCACGCCTGAGCACACATTTCTGATTAGCATTGCTACAGGTTACAACCACGACTTGTTGTTGTGATTTATCTACTGAATATTTCATGTATTTTTGATGCTATCAATGGTAAGATTTTAATGAATTGTTTACAAGCCTTATGTCAAAGACCAGTGAATAATTTCATCCTTCTGTGAATGTGTTCAGAGTTAAAACAACAAACAACCAAACCCCCAGCAACAAGTACATAGAAGATATTTCCCAACAGAAGATCCTGTCTGATTTCTGCTTTACTTCAGGGTGGAAACCTGGGTTCGTATTTTAATGTTGATCCCTAACTGTTAGGGCAGTGTTACTTTTTACTGCACTTTGGTTTGAATTTTCATTTGTATGCAAATAAGTCTCTGATTTATGGCACCAGTAAAGATATTACTCAATGACTCCTATTTTTCAAACTTGCTTTCAGGGTATGTAGAATTAGATAAGCAACAATTTTCACTGAGCCTGCATGCTGGCAAAATCCAGTAGAGTAAAACATCACCCCACTTTTTGCTGAAAATCACATTGTCAAAAGAGCTTTCCTTTCTTTAAAGCATGAAGAAATAGATCTATACTTCAAAAAGCTCGATATCTTTGATTATCTGGTTCTCTGGTTTAGCAGAAGCTACCCAGGCTCTTCATTTACACTTTGCTTCCAAGAGACGAAGGGATTTGTAATAATACCTGAAAGTCACCCCTGAGTTTTACTGAACTTGAGTCATTGATGACAAAGCTGCACCTACAAACTAAAGGAATTAAATGAAAACAATAACTAGAATTAATGGTATATCTGTCTTCAAAAAATTCGTATTCCCAAATTCTTCTTTCAACATAATCAATCCAAAGTTGGGTTGATACAGTTGTATTTTAAAACAACCATGACATGGTTGTCATATATGTCTGCTGAAGAAACTGGAGAGTAAACTTTTACCCATGTAAACCATCATTTTCCAACATCTTCTGTACCTTTACAAAGTGTCTGAAAAATGTGCTAACAATCAATGTCTCAATGTTCTTTTACAATATTTAACTTTGTGCTGCACCCAATCTATCACCATTAAGCTTCTGGCTGCTTACTCATTAAACACAGAGGAAATGGAGAGAAAAAAGGGACAGTGGGGAGGGCAGCACACGAGGATTTGCTCAGGAATTTTCTTACATTGTGCTCCCACACTGGAAGGGGCTGGAGGCAGTCTCAGGTCTGATGGTGTGACGTACTTGCTAAATGAGAAATTGAAATAATCTTCCCGTGTGCATCCCTGGGGTGATTCACAGAGCCCCATTTCCTCCCTCCCAGCTGAAGGAACTCTGTCATTAGTTAGATGACTGAGCTCCTGCTGGAATGAGTGGGCAATGGATAATTGCAGCTCAAGGCTGGCTGCTCTCACTGCCACCCTGCCATGGGAGGGAGAAGTCGCCCCTGCTCCAGTTCAGAGCCATGGAAGAGCCACAGAGAGGTGGGAAAGGGCAGCAGGAAAACAGCTCCTCTGTCCAGCAGGAAAGGGGAAATGCAGAGTGACTCTGGCCCTCCCATGTTCTCTAGGTGGGCATCACTTTTGTTCATTGCTCCTGCTACCCACAGATTTTACCACATCACTTCACAGACTGATAGGCCAGATGCTCAAACTATGAGATCTAATTATGCAGAACGTTATGTTTTGAAATGAGCAATTTATATCGGAAAGTGCAGACTGAAAATCCTTTGATTTCACCACTCTTCTAAACACAAGCTTGTCATTTATTGTGTATATGGCATTCCTTTTCATGAAAAAGCATCCTTGTAGTTAATTTTTTTGCGTGTGTGTGTTTTTGTTTAGATTTCCCCAGGGCAACAACCAAATTAATATGTTCCTCATGGGAAAACACATGTTGGTAATAACATTGTAGACAAATTAGGTAGATAACCTGGAATCACAGTCAAAAGTAATCAGATCAGTGCTGACTTCTAAGACAGAAAATGGGAAGTTTTGCCTTCTGTAATCTTTCTAAATTAGGTTTCCTTGTATGACCTAAAGAAAGCATTGTAGAAGACTTTATGCAGAGCACCTGTACTCCTGAAAAGAGATTTTCTCTGCTAAATAAAGAACCAACTTTTAGATTTAATTCCAAAATCCACCATTTGAACTGTAAAGTCTCAGAAGGAGATTTTTCTGAGCTACAAAAGAAGTCTAGCACTAGAAGAGCACAGAACTAGGAATGCATCAATGGTACATCTTCACCTCCACCTGCTCCTTTTAACTACAGTCACAAATGTGTCTCTCTGTTAACCACAGGAACTTTCACCTTGAGCCACAGATGGCTGAGCCACAGAACAGTAAACCCTGTTCTTCCCTAAATTTCCTCTGCTCTGTTAGAGCCTATTACACTGCCTACAACCCCCGAGCCACTCCAGATAAATCTTCCTCTATTTTGTACTTAGAGTCTCTGGACATCCAGGACAGTTATGCTTCCCCTCCCTTCTGTGTTTACAGCTTGAGTCTCCTTTCTTTACAGCAGTGTAAATCAAGGGCTACTCCAATGAAATCAGCACATTTGTGCTGATGTAAAATAGGCATTAGAGATATATCAGACCCATTGTTCAGATCATACAAGGAAAAAAAAAAAAGAAAAATCAGTTATGATCAGATGAGTACAAAACACCTCCTTCAGTATTAGATATTACTACAAGCAATTCAGATTTTGCTGATTTGCTCATTTTCATGTTTGTCTGAGCTACCTATGTAATATATACTCCATTTCCTATCCCTCTAAAGAGATTGGGAAGGATTTCTCCACATGAATGTATATGCCAAGACAGACACAGAGTGACAGCACAAAATGTGAATTAACTCACTGTCTGATTTTGTACTTAAGTGCCATTTAATATGATCCATTTACAACGAGAAAATAGTTTCTTAGTATGAGTGGGTGCTACAAAGATTATGAGGATCTGAATATGTATATTTATAGAGAGAAGAAAATTTCTTCTATTCTTTCAAGTCAAAAATAACATGATGAAAGAAAAAGATAAGTCTCAAATTTCAAGAGAGGCAATTCCCTAAATGATGGAAAATTTTCTGGCCTCTACTGGAAGCTCTTCATAACCACCAAGAACCTCTGAGAAATGGAGTAGACTCAAACCATGTTTTACAACTCACTACACCATCCCACCATTACACTGCCATTATTCTACCTCTAAAATCAGCAAAAGTGCCCCATGACCAATTATATTGTGTGTGAAATAAAGAAAATGCGTTTTATAAAATCTTTATAACATGGCTGTCTTGGTATATGACACCTTCCAGAGCACCTCTAAATAAGCATTTGGGAAAAGCAATCTGAGTAAATGGTTTTAAAGACAGGTTATTTATTTATTACATGAGACACAACTTCTCACATTATTGCCTCAAGTAAAATGAATGCTGATAATGCTCCCGCCTCTGAAACTGAACACATTTATATTAAAAATGTAGAAAGTACAGTATACACTGAGGTGCAATCTATTGACTGTGTCAGTAAGAGCAGCTTTTTCATTTTTCCCCTTGTAATAGAAGTCATTGCTTGCATTCAGAATGTATTGTCAAGCTTTATTAATCTCAGCACAGAGGCCATCCTGGGCCTCGAAAGCTATTGGTTTTTTTAAAGAGATGCTATTCTTTTTCTATAGCCTACTCGAGATCTGTTTCAGATCTGTCATTAGAAAACCCCTTCCAATTACAGGACAACTTAAACAACACTTAATGATCACTGATGTGTTTAAAGTCTTCCTTGAAAAGTTTGAAAATTGATTATAATATTTTCAATTTTAAATAAGGAGTTTCTTTGCAGATTGACAATCAGCATTGTAATAAACTTCTTTGTCTCATTATTCTCAAAAGAAATTTGATTATTAGACACTGAAGGTGATAATCTGAGGAGAGCTGAATGCATGATCTCCAGGAAGGGCTGAGGAACATTCACTCAGAGCTCAGAGACAGAGCAGTCACTTTGGTGTCTTAATTCCAGAGCTGAAATTCTGACCCTAGCGAGGTCGCCGGCATTTTTCTATCCACAGGGTTGTTTGGCTAGGTTTTTATTTCTAAATCTATGAGTGCACAGAGGAAATAGTTATACCACAAGCAATCCTAATGTGATTTGGACAGCTCCAATGTGAAACTGAAATGCCAGGTAAGCCTGTAGGACTGAGGAAGAGGGCAGTTTTAATAAGGTATAGTATCTGCATTGTATTTCATTTCTTCTCTAAAGGGGAAGAAGGTAAAGGTATAGGGCACAGCAGTAACCCTCCAACAGTTGTCATTTATATTTGTTACAAACATAAATCCTCTCCCTATTTTGCAGCCTTAATAGTGGAATACCCTTACAGTGGATATCTGTATTTCTTGTCCAACAGCCACAGAGGGACCAGAGACCAGGGATGTCCCAACCATTTCAAACACTGCTGCTCTTCTGACATGCCCCTGACCCACCCACATCCTTGTTTCTGCATCTGTTCCAAAAATTACTTTGTCATGTGATTTGCATGAAAGATCCTACACAACCCTTACAGCCCTGAACAAGGACCAAATTTCAAACTGTATCATGAAAATACAGAATTTTCTAGTGCATGTGATGGTTGAATTCAAACCCATTTATAGTAATAAAGAGTGGTAAAGACCCTGAAATATGAAAACACCAGTTTCAGTGTTTTATCGATAGTCTGAATCACTTTTCTTTGCCAGGACTGTATGTTTCCATCTCCTGCTGTCTCTGGAGAAATGGTCTAAGTATTTTCTGGCTTTTAGTAAGACAGAGAAAAAATTCATGTCAGGGCTTGCAGTTTTCTGGCTTTACATGCAGGTGGTATAGGCAGGGTCATTAACTTGTTCTTGCTACTTGAATATAAAATAAAATCACTCCACTCAACCAGGTACCTGCTGCTGAAACCCAGCCACTGTAAAAGCCTAATAGTTTGTGTGTACCCAGTTAATAGCAGTACCAAGCAAGATTTCACTCAGTCTTTCAGTTACTAGGTCATCTTAGAAAGCAAAAAAAAAAAAAAAAAAAGAACTCCAATAGCAAAGTGCAGAGATTTACATCTTGCCATCTTGCAAGGGATGAGCACAAATTGAAATGAAAAACAAATGTAATAAAAGCGAGCTCAAACGCCACATCCATGATTTAAATTGAAATTTGATAAGCCAACAAGCAAACTACTGTTGTGATTTTTTAGGCTTGATTTTCAAGTTTTATTTTAAAAAGTTGAAGGCAGTTTCAAAACCTTAATACAAGGAACTCAGATTCAAAGCAACATGCTAGAAAGCTAATGCTGTGTCTTGGTGTAAAGCTGGCTAATTGGAAGTGCTCTTCACCACAGAAAATAACTTTATGTCATTACACTAGAAGGCAATAACTTAACACTGAGTTGGCACCTTCCCATTTAATAAATTTATTTGCTATTACTTTGGAGGTGAATGTTACTGACATTCAATCAACACACTTTCCAGGAATGGGCTGCATCTTCCTTGCACCATTCCTTGCATATAGGTGGCACTAAAGGTATACCAGTTATTGCAACCTGTTTATTGTATTCCAGTTTTTAACCTATTTTGCTTAAGGTACACGCTATGCGTAGCTCAAATATTGCCACGGTTTATTATATTTGGTTTTGCACATTTTGCAAACATGAGATTATGAATTCCAGAAATCTGTTCTCCTTCAAGCTGGAATTCTCAAGAAGTATGTAGGAGTTTGGTATAGTGTTTTCTTCTTGAAAATAAAAGATACCCTTTTCTAAACCTTTGGTCTATGAAAATCAGAGTGCTTTTCTTCTATATGAATTGCAAAATCACACCTTAAATAAATGCGTTGAGCAGCCTTTGAGAATAATTTATACTTTTTTCGAAATGGACTCACACACAGAGGAAGCTTTACTGCACTTACAGAGGAAGGGCACTTTGTTTAATACAGGGAATTGCTGTTCAAGTTAGCAAGAAATTTTTATGCCAGAAGACCTTAGAGCTGAATAAATTTTGGGTAAATTGACAGTTCAAGTAATCAAAGCACTACCACATACTCAGTTCCTTCCAGACTGAGTACATGATGACAATATCCTGTTTTACTGTGTTATGAGATGCTGAGAAAAATTAAGATTCTAAGAAGACTTAGTAGTATTAAATACCACTAACAGCCTTTAGCACTATACATTGATGGAATGACATTTTGTTGTCTTAACTTCGGCCACAACAACTCTTTTCATATTTTAAAATTTCTCTTAATTGATAATTTTTACCCTTCAATTTTCAGTCTCAGTGCTAGTAAATATGGCATCTACTGATTAAATCTACTCTGAAAGTATCTTTTATTGAAACAATATGCTCATTTGTACATAAAATATAGAATATATAGGAGTATCTATATATGTAAGAATGTATGTCTTTTCAACTGAAAAGACAACTTCCTCAAGAAATAGACAGCTAAAACGAGTGAACAGATAATGATTGAACTTAATTTGCCTCTTGAGCTTTGCAACAGGTTGAATCAACTCAAAGAGGACTCTTCAAAAGCACTGAGCACTGCAGGGCTGTAAATGTTATTCCATGGGCTAAAGGTAGAGCTGGTGATGCAGGCATTGTCTTCTGCTGGGTGCTGAACAGATTAAACTGCATCTATTCACTGGGAAAAGCAGAGAGACTTCACCATCTGTGAATCCTGCTGGGAATAAAAGTAATTTGCAAAGAGAATAGGGTGAGAAACTGCTATCAGACAATGGTGTGGAGAGCAAGAGTGCCACACAAACTATTTCCTGTGCACAAAGCAATAGAGAAGGGAATTAAAAACTCCTGATCACTTTCCAAATTACTGGAACATTTCCTGAGGGTGGTGGGGAAGGTGCTTACCTGATACTAGGTTGTATTAGGTACAGAAGTAGGATGCAGAATGGGAAAGAATGTGTTCATTTTAACACAGAGACATCCTTACAATCACATGTGAATTGATTGATCCAAAAGGAACAAAGCAAGGACTAATGGTAGTTAAAAACTCAAAATGTTTTTTTTTGTATTGTTGAAGAAGCAACTTAGTCTGCTTCATTTATCATAGGATCAGGTAGTCTGGTCATAATTACTGTCCTCCCTAGGTAGCAAGAACTGCTATCACTGAATTTTTTGGCAGTCAGGCAGTCCCAGCCCAGTGTGGAGGGTCCTGTGTCTGAGGGTTGTGCCCAGCAGAATTCCAGCCCCAATCTTTTGCTGGCAACCTCTGTCCTGGCACCACATTGTCGTGGGGTTGTGTTATGGTGGCAGAAGTAAAAGGAAAATAAGAAAGAATAAATGGTCAGCACCCAATACTGGGGCATAAAGTATCCATCCTGTGCTATTTATTAAATGCAAACTCTGTATTTTTTCATATAGCTAAAGCTTTAATAAGGCCTAGGAGTTCAATATTCCTTTTCTTTAAAAAAAACCACCCCAAGAGCTAGGATTACAGCTCTTCCTGCTTTTCCTCCAGCAAGGTAAAAGAAGCTAATGCAAAAAGGCAGAACAAATGGGCTCTTTATTTTTGCAGGACAAAGAGCATTTGAACTCCATCAGTGGCTCTTTGACTGCCTTCAAAGCTTGTCTCTGACTAAATTAAAGCCTCTGCTCGCTTCTGATTTGCAGTACACTGTAGGCTTTCCATGGCACTAGCAGCTAGATGCATGTAATAGCTATCTTACAATAACACAGCTAATGAAAAAAATCAGAATTAAGATTTAGGAAGGTCTATGTCCTCACTTGATGCAAAGTAGCATAGCTTCCCTAAGATCAATTTTTATTATGCCACTTTACAGTGGCTCAGAATCTGCCCCCTAATTCAATGAGCTAGCTCAGAGAGAAAAGTCTTAACCTTATCCTGTATAACCAGGGTAGCACAATTTGAGGTCACTAATAACATGAAATAGTTTAACTGGAATTAAAGTGATTTTGTGAAGTTAGGAAAGCACAATTTAGCAGATGAACCAGCAAAATTGGCCCCAAAGTAGGAGACCACTGATCCTCATCTCACTTAATTTAAAAGGCACTCCTGTGAAATGTGAGGTTGTCTGGGTGCAAAAAACCCTCAATCACAACAACAAGGAGGAGAGCAGAAAAACACACAACAACCATTTACAGGGCTGTGTGCCTGATGCATTGGCATTTCTACATCAAACATTACAGTAAGTGGGTAACACCTAAAAATTTACATATGGGGGGGTTAAGGGGTTAACATGTGCCATTAAAGTAAAAACGTACATTTATTTCCTCTTTCCTCACTGCAAGGCTGCCACTGCACTCCTGAGTGAGAAGAGTTGTAGATGTTGGAAACCTTGCTGCAGGAAGAGAAAAAAGTGACCCCTGAGCATCCTCTTTTAGATGTGAGAAGAGGGTGAACAGCACTGGTTCACCCTGAATTCTTCCTGCACGTGAGCATAAAATGACAGGAAAAGACTGGCATTGTTGAACTAAAGGAAATAAATCTGCAGTTTGCACCTGAATTACATTTACTCATACCAGCATTGCCACAGTTTTCAACCAGGTTACACTACAGCTAATAAGTTTTGAAAATGCTTTAAAATCACTCATTGATTTTCATTAGAGAAATCCAAATACCAACTCATGAGAAACTCCCTAATGATAACTAGAACAATAACCTTGAATTGCTGGAGTGTTTTCTTTTAGGCAGTGCAGTTTACCTTGTCTTCAGTGTTTAGAAAATGAGAAAATATTTCAAGGAGATGAGCCTCAATGGAGGTAATATTTCTATAGTAATACCAAGTGCTCTTATGATGAGAATATCCATGAAAGAATTCACTCACAAATGCAAGGCTGCTCCCAACAATTTGAAGTTTCAAAATGGAGAGAGAAAGCAGAGGTGAACTTTTTTTTGGACCCATTGGAAATAAAGCTAAATTGCTGAAGTTGGAACAATAAAAATCATAAAAGTTCCATACAGGAGTCATGTTCAAAGTTATTACTATAGGCACTTGTTAAACTCATGAACACAGGACCAAAGTAGTCAAGATTCACTGAAGACTGCAAGTCAGGAATGGAAAACCTTTACATGCACTTTATAGTGAGAAAGAACAATACATAGTCGGACCCATTTAAAGCTATATTTTATCATCTGTTTTATTCATTCATTATATTATCATTCAAATGATGAGTTCTAAAGCAACTGATTATTTCATTCCCATGGTTTAGAACTGTGCAGTTTGAAAGAGACATTAGGACAGCAGTAAGCTGGGAGACAGAAGAATGCATGAATCATAAATGAAAGAGAAAACATACATGCTTAGTGTGTGTCACAAATTTGAAATAAGTTGCTTTGGCACAGCCATGAGACAAATCCTTCCTGGAGGAAGCAGAAGGGATTAGTAATTACGTCAAAATATTACTGTCCCTGTTGACTTCAGTGCCCAGCAGGCAGATGCCTTTCCAAAAGTTTTGAGAACTCATGTGTTACCATAGAAAATAGATGAGCTGAGCAACAAGGGGTAGGAGGAACTAGATTGCTTCTTTTCTTCACTTCCCACTCTATTGCATACAGTAGAGGATCTGTGTAGGCCTCATGGCTCAGTTAATGCATGAAATTAGCAGAAACACCTGCAGGATAAGGTCCTTCTGCATTTACCATACACCTGGATACTGGGCTAGTTATTAAATGAAAAGGAAATTTGATACCTTCAGCTGCCCAAGTCCACGGTGTGGCTAGCAAATGAGGTTTATCATAATTTTACCATTTTCAGAAATTACATTTACTTATTAAAGCATAAACCTTAATTTAAAACGTAGATCCCATTAATCGATGGAGACTAGGAATTCATCTGAAGAGCATGGTTGGGATGTTCACAATTTTTTCAGGCTCTGCACTCCTGTGCCTGCAGCTGGAACCTGTTGCAGAGCTCTGCACAGTGGGGTCTGGACACGCTGCAGCGAGGGGATGAGCTGGAAGGAGACATTTCTGCAGGCAGCCTGCCCCAGAGCCTGATAAAGCACAGACAAGGGACTGCTTCCAACCACATCCCTACAGCACAGCAGGCACAAATCCTCCCAAACCTCTCTGCCCTGCTCCTCATCTGCCCCCTTCTCTCAACAGTATTTTCAAAATGTTCCAAGTTTTGTGTCTTGCTGCTCATAAAGCACAATAAAAGCAGTGCCTATTACCCAGCAAACACAGCAGAATCCTGTTTGTTCCTGCAAAGTACCTTTCAATTTGCTTTTTAAAGGGATTGTTTTTGTTGCTAATGATACCAGGCTAATAATCCTGAAGGTTTATTTTTCAGGTAAAGCACTAGAAGTGTAACCAAAATGTCTTTATTAAGGCCTTTATGTTGGGATCATAAAAAAAAAAAAAAGTGTTTCTGTTTTGGAAAGACCAATACACCCACAGCCTTAAGCAGTCTGCAAGTGTGAATACTAATAAACAAATAAACATGTTGGGTTTTTTTCCCCATTCACTTCAATATAAGCAAATCCACGAAGAGGCATCAAACAGAAGTTACTTTGGCTCCTATAAACTCTGTACTCAAAACATTTCAAATTAAGAGGCTGTACCTCAGCTCAAGTCAGCTCACATCCCCTATGAGTGCAAGTAAATAAAATGTGTATTTTGATCGAGATGCCAGTCTGTGCTCTGATCACTCACATTTCCTGCTGTCTAAATTGATTAATAGTCTATTTACTGGGGAATTTGCTGCCTAAAAGTTGCAACTGACAGCTCAGAGTTTTCTGAAGGCTGCTGGTTGCCAGTTCTGGGACTTCTGACTGTTACAGGTCATTGCACCAACATGTTGGTACATTCCTCGTGACATTTTGCTGCACAGCACTAAAAAAGCAGCTGAACATATGTGAACAGGCATATAATCTTGTGTTTCTAAGAGTTCAGAAAAAGTTTCATCTTCTTGAGCACTGTCAGCCACAGAAGAGAGCACAATTTATACCTGAGTGCCCCAAGCATTGCAAATTACTTTCCCTCTCCCATTTTCTCAGCAGATTCTGTGAAATATTGAAGCTGGGCTGTAACCACGACTAGGTGTGTGACTGCTGCAGGCTCCTGAGTGCTGTGTAGTGAGGGTGCACCCAAACAATGTAAACTCACTCTAAAAATGCATCATCTGTCAGGATGGGAACTTATCTCTGCAGATTCCCTGGCTTTTTGCCTTGAACGCTCTGCAAGCGATTTTGTGAAATATTTTCTCCGAAAGCACAGAGGCTGCAATTTCTCAGTGATCTTACTGAACACTAGAAGAGAACGTGCCAAAACCAAGCTCTTCAAGGATGCAATCCCTGTTAGGTCAAGCTCAACCCACACTGAAGAGCATTACCAGGTCTGGGAGCAAGGTTCACACCACACCGCAGGATGCAGCTGAAGGATTTTCTGTGCCATAAGGAATAATTATGTGGTGTCTTACAGCAAGCACACACACACAAAATCCATGGACAACTGAAAATTAAAGGAACATATTTCACTTGACTTGCAGCTTCAGCTTGTCACTGAAATCCTAAGCAATAAGGCTTTAGTTTCAATAGCCTTCCAATGATTAATAATTTTCTGTAGTTTCACTTAGTCTGTCATTAGCATATTATGACTTACTTTCTCTACATTGTTTAGAAGCCTCACACTGATTAGCTCAATAGCTGGTGCTGTGCAGACAGATTTTCCCCAAAGAATTTGAAGTCTTGGTTATAATCAACAAGGGAATAAAACAAAGGAGAGCAAGAGAGACAAACTAAAATTATTCTAGAAACCTTTCCATAGAGTTAAGTGCTGACCTCTCACTTGTAGGGTTATTATTTACAAGTCTTATGAGTCATTTTAAATGAGCCTTTAGAGGCAGAATACAGCACTATTCACCTTCACCAGGAAGGAATAGGAATGGGTGAGGGAATTCTCTTTTAGATATGATGAATTTAGCTGAAAACAGTCACATAAGATCTCTGGCATTGCTGGGGTGTTAGTTTGGACAGATGACAGGATGATGGATAAGGTTTTGATTCAGCAGCACAGAACAGTTTTTTTAAGCTTGTTGCAAATAAAACCAATCAAAGATGACTCATGGTGGGAAAAGAGAAAGCAAACAGGACATATAGCTGCAAAAAACCCTCACAGGCAGCAGGATGGCTTCAAAGAACGGCTCCCTGAAAAGGATCTAAAAGAAGAGAAAGAGGAAGAAAAAGAAGGAATCAGCTGTCTTGATAACTGTCAAGTGGTCCAGGCTAAGAACAAAGAATTCATCCTGAGGTTTGCCAAGGAAATGAACATGTTTTCATTAACATAAAGGAAATACAAAATGGACATTTTGTTCAGTGCTTCAGAAGAGAAGTCCTAGACAACTTTTGAATATACACTGGCCATGAGCTGAAGATGAAAAGAAGAGAGAGGTGGAGAAGCTGTGAGAAATAACTTAGCACACACCCGTGGAGCCCTGCAAATTCCACTTGGTCTGTCTTTTCTTGGTGTTCACGTGCCTTCTCCAATCAGCAGGACTGTCAGAAGTAAGTACACAACTCTGAGAAAAGCACCCTCTTACTTAACTATTTTTGCTGTAAATTCAGCAAGAAAATAAGTGCCAAATGATTCCCCTATAATAGCTTCAGGGAAAAGAAAGCGATTTCTCAGATGTCACTGTGGGGTTTTGCAAATCTTGCTATTTACAGACTGAACTGCACTTGAAACTCTAAGAAAAGTCACAATTTGGGTCTAGGATCCTTGAAATGATATTTTAAAAATGTCCTTCCAACCTCCAATAATGCTCTTCACAGAGACAGCACTAACTGCATGCATATAACATAGCAGGTAGGTACCTTGTCTGTTAGCAAAGTAGTAACCATGTACAAAATATTCTAGCCTGGTTTGATAAATTAGAAAACAAAGTAAACTAGACAGGTAATTAAAAGTAATAAACCAGGTTTAATTGGTTGAGTAATCATGTAGAAATTCAGTGCCAGCAGTAAAAGTATAAAATACAGCAACTTGGGTTTTGATGTCATAAGTATCCCTGATGCTGTGGAGCCACAGTAATTTCAGATACCGTGGGGAAGCTACTACTTCATTACTATGAATATAGAAATCATTATCACACCTCATTCTATACACCTCAATAAAATACACAGTGCAGATAACTGACGTCCCAGTCATATCAGGAAGGTGATTAAATAGCAGGTACTCAAGAAATATTGCCAACGGGGCCCAAAAGGCATTTTTATTTTCCTGCTGGGCAAGTTAATAAGTGGCCTGATGACCCCATCTCACAGCAATACACCGTTAAAGCTCAATAGGAGTGATGACAAGCTGCCATAAATAAAAACATCCATCTGCAATAGCCCCCCACTAAACAGGGGTTAGGTGAGGCCCTCGGCTAGCGTGAGCACTCGCAGCTAAGAGCTTTATCCTTCAACAAAGCTCCAGGAGACTTGCACAGGCACAGCCAGCCAGCACTGTCCAAGAAGTGGATGTTCTTAAAGCTCAGTGATCTGCTGAAGGCCATAGCTAGAGATGGTGAAGGTAAAGCTGTCAAATGGCATTAAATGTAACACCATTCCCTTTTGACTCTCTCAGCAGAAACGCGGTGGGAGCAGCGGCGCGGACGAGCTGGGCGCGGAAGGTGGGTAACCCGAGGAGCACCAGTGTGATGGGAAAGATAATGAGGAACTCCAAAAGTTATTGGCTCATTAACAATGCCCTACAGGAAGGAATCTTCTGTCTAATAATAGAAGGAGCACGAGCACAGATTCCCAATGTGATCTGCAGCCTGTTTAATTCTACTGCTTTGGGAGTAGGGCTCTTGATTTCTCCCTTTCCCTGGCACTTACATAATTTGGTCACTGAAGTGCTAACTCTATTATATGGTTCAACATGAAAATGGAGACTTTTTTCAGGCTTCATTAGCATACTGTTGCAAAAATTGGCCTCGACTGAAGCTCAGTCATTTTCCAAGACTCACAATCCCTAGCAGCAGTTGTTGCTGAAAATAATAAGATGCATTTTTGAAAAGCAAAAAACAGGATTACAAAATATCACATGTGATTCAAAATAGAGAACTCAGAACAGATAAAAACTCTACAACCTAATTCATCTGAATAGTAGTCCTGTTGGGCCACTATGTTAAATTCAGTCCTAGCCAAAGATGCTATGCCAAAAACGGCCTGAGAAAACAGTCCATATTTTGGCCAGTCAGGCCAGTAACACCTTCATAATGTCTATCTCAAAATATTGACCTAACTTTAAAAGTATAAAGTTACTGTGAGGACAGTGTTTTTGCGTCCTAAAGAATTCTGATTGCATCTGTTTTCATGGAGAACAAAGAAAACTACGTTTTCCAAACCAACGGTATTGCAAATCTCAATCTAATAAAGAACCCTAGGAAAAAAAATCATCTGCATTTCAAACCAAACATTTTCTGATTACTGAACCCAGGCAAATGTTTCTGTCTTAAAAACAAGTTTATACTTCAGGTTTCCCTAAATATACATGCCACGTATTTTTATTTGGGTACAAATCACATTTTAAGTAAGAGGGAAAAAAGGAATCACAAATAGTTTTTAACTTCAAGTGATTGTGAGAAAACATATTATATGTATTCTACACAATCCAAGGCACATGTATTCATTATTCATTTTTATTCTGAAGATGCTATTTTTGATAGCTTATCTTGTTTTTTATACATGTTGCACTCTCCAGCAGTGAAATAATTGCACTGTCAATAGCAGAGATAACTCACTGAAAGAATGATGCTGTAATGGGAATAATGACATAAAGTCTCATGTATATTAGCTGATTGTACTTAGCAAAATATTTACAACATACCAGCAAAAGGGAACTGATGCACAGAACTCAAAGCCTTACTACCTGACACAATGCACATTTTGACAAATTAATACAAGTAGAAAACATTATCACCATGCCATATACATGCTTCAACACAAGTAACTTTTCCAAACAACCAGCCTTAACCAAGTATAATTCTGATTTAGAAAGAAAATGAGACCAGAAGGTCCTACTTACTCAACAGGACTTTGTCTTTTGTGAATGCACAGAGTGACAGGTGATTCGTAACTCCTGCTTTTTTACTTCTCTACAGCCCTGTACTCCTTTCAGGCTTTACAGATCCTAAACAGTCAAGTCAAAGCAAGCAGGGCAGAACTAACAAAGCCTCTACCTGGATATGCTGGGTTTGTTGGCATAGTCCAGACTCTTAACCCTTGGCAGCCCAGCTGGATTCTAAAATGCCATATTGAAAGTTCCAAAGGAAGCGTTTGTAGGCAATTAAGATTTCTTGTACCAGATTTGGGTTAAAATGCAAAAAAACCAATGAATTTTAGCTGTGGGACAGAGTTTGAGACTCTGCAGCTTCAGAACAGATTTGCAATGGAACAGATTTGACAGGGGAGCAGTGGGCACGAGGTGACACAGGGGCATCAGTGCCCTCCCTGCCCTGAATGAATCTGCAGCTTGGTCTTTGTCCAACACTCACATGTTCTGCAGAAGCCTTTTCAGAAAACAAGATGCACAAACAGAAGTAGCACCTCTAGGACAAGCAGAATGATCCTCTGTGCTCTAATAAGCACTGGAAAGGCTTAATCTAGAGAGCTGCCTCTGCTTTTGGACAGCATCTTCCCAGACAGGAATTAAAGGAGAGAGAATTGTTCAGGGAACAGCAGCAGTGACAAGAAACAATGCGAAATGTTTAAGCTTTAATGTTAAGGAAGATGATATAAAAGATGATAATATCTAAATGACTCCTTCATTTAATCCTTCCTTCATGGAAGGCAGTATCAGGAACAAGTGAAGCAAGAAAGATTTCAGCTAATAAATAGGAAAAAAATATAAAGGTAGTTATATAGAGTCATCTCCTCTCTAGAAGTGATGTTGACAGCCATCAGGAATGACAGCAGTATGGTTGATCCTGTCTGGTACAAAGGAATGAATTAGACAACCCCAGGGAGCCTGACTCTTGAGACTACACTTGAAATACCTACGAGCTGGGTGTCTTTGAAAAAAGACCCAAATCCATAGATATGGCTCCATAGCACTGAAACAAACTTCAGGGATTTGATTTTGTAATATGGTTAAGGAAGAGGGGCCAGACCAAGATATGAGTTTCTTCAGTTTTTGAGAGAAATACTGAATAAACCTGGGAGTTGAAATTCTCAGTTGTAGACATTATTTATGATGGATCTTGAGACCATACAGATAAAGGCCTCCAAAAGGGACAGTTTTGGACCAGCAGGACTGTCTCAAGTTCATAGGATTGGCGGGCAAGTGTTAAAAGAAATCTTCAAGCCGATGTAAAGGAAAAAAAAAAATCTGTAATTTTCCATTATCACTTCTTCAGGAATGTTTTCTCTATTAAAATAACATCTGTTGATTAATTAAACACCTTAGCATAATAATCAATGCACAAAAGAATAAACCTCCAATATTGATTAAAGCTTGCTTTGAAAACCGCTTTGAGCTCTTTAATCACAGTTTGTGGAGAGATGGTATTTTCCAGAACAAAACAGAACTGCCTAGCAAGCGTGAAAGTGTGACAGAAGAAGGGTACAAAATATGTAACTGTTTAGCTGAGGATGTTGAAACAAAGCATGTTCAGCAATGGAATAATATGATGGGTAATTTACAGTGATCTGATGGAAGCTGACTGAATGCCAAATAACCTGGTTTAGTCATATTTTTTTTTTCTTCCAGATACTTTTGAGTATCTTTTTTCGAAGCTGGCTGTAACTGACACATTAGATTAGTTACAAGACCATATTCAAGGAACAAAAAGTGATGAATGTTGATGTTTATGTTTGTTAGGGCTATTCAGGATCAATGGGCTTGATTCTTCCTCTACCATCCATGTACAGAAAATTATCAATTTCCACGTGGATAACAGTAAGGATGATAGCAGCTTTTGTACACTTTTCCTCTTTTGGGAACTAATTCCCTAAACAATATATATAAATAAATATTTGGATGAAATGCAAAGACTTTGGAGGACAAGCTGGGAACACTGCAGACTCTGGCCACTGAAAGCCACAGAAAAACTCTTGATGACTTCCATAGACAATAGACTGGAATTAGAGATATTTGGCTTTTTACTTCCCTCAACTGAGAATCTTTAATTAACACAAAATGTCTTAGATTGGTCATGCCAGGTTGGTGCCTCTCATGTTAAGGAAACCACTCCCTAGAGAATCAAGTTGATAACATGGTAACAATTAAAAGTTACTATTTTTTCCATATGTATCAAGAATTATCTAATTTTAAAAAGCAATTGAGGGAAGTCCTGTATGCAAGACTATAAAAATACAACAAACCCACAGCCTTTCATATGACTTTTTGTCTACATTCAGACTGTGGCAAATTATCCCAGGATTTAATTCAGCATATCCAGAGAACTGGAAAGCAAAATTGTTCCATATAGTTTAGTTACTCCCATTTTTTTTAAAGGCATAGCGATTGCAATTTAGATTTATTCTTCCATATTATAGTTTCAAGTCAACTATAATGCAGGGAAGTTACACAGTCTGTTAAGTGTTGCTCTGATGAGCTACTTGGGGCTATTTTTTCTGAGAAACAGGGGATGATGAAGTCTGTGGGACTGAAGGATACCTTCCCATCCAAATATGATTCTTAAAGGCCACTGCCCCTTCCCATGTTATGAACCAAAAAGGCAACATTTATAGCTGTTATCACAGCAGTCTACATATATATGACATAACCTGCCAGCCAAAACCTGCAAACCTACAATTATCCAGAGCAGCAACTCCAATTATTTGCATAAACATTTCTGTTCAGTACAGTCCTTCTCCTTCTGTCACCAATATCCTGTTTTTACAGATGATCCACGTCCAGTTCTGTTTATCCTCTGTCTTTTTACCTACAAAGCACTAACTAGTTCCAGTGGCTTTCTTGAAAGCACAATGACTTTTCCTGTACTCTGGCAAAAATATATCCCCACAAATCAAGAAGATGCAGGTTCAGACTAAGTGGTTGAGAAGATTTACATTCTATTGCTAACTCAGTTATTACTCTGCTGAAAACCCCACAGCATCAATATAATGAATCCCTCAACCTCTGCTGCTAGCACAATTTTTCTTCCCAACCTCATTGGCTCCCAACTTTCTGCTTGACCTTTTACAATCTGTGTGTGGCAGAGCTTCATTACAACCTTTTAATGATGCACAAATGGCACACAACACCAAGGTCACAGCACATCCCCAGTGAGAACTTCTCCAACACCTCCTGAGCAGGCAAAGAGTTTTCATTTAAAGAGACAGCTGGGAAACAAAACCTTACAATTTAGCATGAGTCTCAACAGCTGCTAATATCCACCCGAAATGGCCATGTCAGAAAAGTAGCATCTGCTACCCCAAAAAGTTTGGTTTTTTTTTTTTAATAAAAGTTCATGTCTCAAGCCATCAGTGACCAAATGAATAAAATGGCTCATTGAGGACACTCAGAAAAATTACAGTGCTTTTCTGTATAAAAAAAATTATTTCATTCTTAAAAAGAGAAAAAAAAATATACAGAGGGGCTAGGAACATTCATCCACCTAGAATATCAGAAATTTTTCTAATGTCCCAGCAGTCAGATTATACATTCTATACCAAATAATCACCAGCTTTTTGTTAACACAGTTCAATCTCTGTTCTGCAATTTTCCAACTGGGATGCAGGGATACCAATGTTTAGGCCTATTTCAAAAGTATTCCAGGTTTTTTGTATTGAGAGTTCTATATAAATTCAAAGCATCTTGCTGTTCAAGCATGTGGACTGTAAAGCACATTATTCAGTATTGGTTAATGCAAAGTCACTGCATAAATGCATATATTGCACCTCAGTTACTGCTGAAGCAGAGTACAATGTTTCAAGTGAATATTTAATACTACCTTATGTGCTTTTGTATATGGAGCAATTAATGCTCAAACCCATAGAATTACATCTAAATTACCTACTAGGCAAAGGTGTGCACCTTTACTAATGGCATTTTCATCTTCTCTTTATAAGACATATATATGTGTATATCATAAATATTTCCATTCACTGTGTGCAGGTACCTGCAATCAAAGGTACACTCAATGCCCTTTCCTTGCTCAGTTCTTTTCTTTTACAATGGAGGAAATGAGGAATAACAAGCAATTCAGTGCAGGCAGACATTCCACTGTGCAGCTAATCTGTGAGAAGGTTTAGGACCAAACTAACCTACATCTCATGACTGAAATTACAGCATTCATAGAATCACAGAACACCTCCAATGATGAGGATCCACAGCTTCTCTGGACAAGAAGATGTACCACCACCATCATTGTAAAAAAAGTCTTCCTAATGCTCAGTATAAATCTTGCCTCATTCAGCTTAAATCCATTGCCCCTTGTACTTGGCCAAGTCTCTTTCCATGCTTCTTACAAGCTCCTGTTATACATCAAAAGGCCACAATGAGGTCTCCCTCTTGTCCAGGCAGAGCAATCCCAACTCCCTCAGCCTCTCTCTCCATAGCAGAGGTGCTCCAGCCCTCAGAGCATTTTTGTATCCCTGGTCCGACCCCACTTCAATGAATCCACATCTTTCCAGCACTGGGGACCCCAGCACTGGATGCAGCACTGGAGATGGGGTCTCGCCAGAGCAGAGAGGCAGGATCACCCTCTCAACCTGATAATCAATTAATTGAATTAAATAGATCACTTTCTACTCCCTGAATTGTCACTGACACTTTTGACTCTCTCATTGTACTTCCATTTCCCCATTTGTAAAAATTACATTAAATTTACTTCTTGCCCATGGAAGAGCATAATCACTGTTGAAGTCATGAAGATGTCTGAAATCCTAGGACACACAGCAATCTAAAAATACAAGGTCATGTTTAGGATTTCAGGTATTTAGCTATAATTGAAAAGGAAACATCAGGAACCAAACACAATCCCTGATACTAGTACAGTTTTACTACTGCCATACTGCCCTGGATCAGAAACAGTGTGGAAAAAAAACCCCAAAGCTACAAAAAATATTGATTGTGGACACTTGAACTCTGCTTCCTTTGGAAAAGACTGCCAGGGTCAAACTCTCTTTTCATGACTTTCAAGGACATAATTCCTTCCAGAACTGGAAAAAACCCCACAACTAACCAAAAAACCTCCAACAGACTTAAAGTTCACTGTGAGTTACCACTTCTTTGCAAAATGTTCTACAAATTTCTTGCTAGAATGACTACTACAACTATGGCTTCTAAGGGAGAAATCCAGGATTTTATTTTAGGGACTACAGCTAGACTTTCCATATGCCACTTAGACAGTAGGAGGTTCATACACACTGTATAAAGCAGCCATAGGCAGATGCCTCTATTCACTTTGTGAAGCTTTTCCTCTTCTTTTCTATATTTAGAAAATTGCATTTCACTTTCCTCACATTTTTTAAAAACCTACTTAGTGGCCCCCAGCTGTGCACCTCTATCCAAGGTGGGAACTGGACACATTTCACAGGATACTGCCTGGTCTGCATCTGCAGATCTGAAAACCAAAGAGCTCAAAGCTTCTGAGTTTTGTTATAATGGAAGTACCAGGACTTCTCTTTTAATTAATTAGATATAAATTAGTCTTAAATTGCGAATTCTTGAAGGTTTTTTTTCTTTGTTAACAGCCCCTAAATTAGGAAAATACTCCATGTAAATCAACCCATAGTCCCAATACTTTCATTAGCATGGTCATGAGATTATAGCAGAATAACAAAGACTGTATGTAATTAAGCAGGAGGAGAATAGAAAAAACTCAAACTGTCAATCAGCAAATAATGAAGCGTAATGTATGAAAACAAAAAACAGGAAATGGGGTTTAATGCAATTGTTTTAAAAAAACTTACACCATCAAAACACTCCCTTAAGGACCTGGCATTTCTGAAGTATATTGGAAGTTCATTTCTTATTAATTTTATCAGATTCACATACAGGAGGACAATTAGAAAGATTCTCATTTGATGGAGCTGAGACTTCCCTATGTGTACAGCATATTGCTGTTCACAATGGTAAGATTTTAATGCATTAACGTGCTGGGAGAGGCTTTTTTTGAAAGACAAAAGATATCATTAAGTGATATATATTAATATATACACTCACAGAGAATACAAAGACTTCAGTTTGTGACTTGACTACAGAGAATTTGGGGCTAAATGTTGTTATTTGGTTTTTTAAGAGTGGAGGAGGATGTGCAGTAGCTCTGAGGAAATGGAAAGGTTGGAGGACAGAATTCTGGGCAGCATAGAGAATGGAGATTTATTTGTGGTTGGGAAGTAAGGCCCAAACCTTCACAGAAAACAAAACTCAAATTCAGTCTAAAGCACCAACTGCTGCACATATATCAGGTAATGAGAGTTATTTTATTTTCTACGTATATTAATGAGCAATGAAAATCACTAGCATTGAAACCTGTATAAAATTACACTAGGGAAAGACATGGTTAATTGACCTAATGGTTCAACTGCCTGAGAATTTTGCATGCATCACATAATATATCTTCTCTAAAGTTTTGTGATGTCAAAGACACTCCAAGGAACCTTGAAGAAACCCCATTGTTGGATGTTTTCACAAACACCTAGGCAAGAATCTGAGCGGCCTCGAACTTGGATGGCAGCCTCCTGTTTTGGCATGACACTGGAAAAAAGAGACTTTTGCAGGTCCTGTCTGTCTAAAATTATTCTGTAGCTGGTGGCTTACTCCTAACAATGCACTCATAGCAAAGCAGTGATAATATTTTAAAATTATTTTTAACCAGAGTCTTAGTTAATTACTGTGGAGCCATTACTAAATTTTTGTTTAAGGTGCTGGTTTAGTCTTCTAGTTTGTTTTTCTTATTTTTTTAATTCTCATTTTAGTCTGGTGGTTTTAGCCATGTCTTTTGAAGACATGAAAATACTCTTCAATCTTGTAAAGACGTGGTTGGTATTGGTATTTGTCACACTGCCCCAAAATCCTCACCCAGCCTCCAGCAATAGATAGCTCGTAAATATTGTGAGGCAGACTGATGCCTACAAAACACAACGAAGTGCCTTTTCCTGCAGTTCTTGATCTTGGAAATTCACTTTGCCATCTCACAGGAGCAACCCTGAACAAAAAAATTATTTCAGAAGATCTTTCACAAGCAGCAAACATTTACTGGCATGGCCATGTTCTAAAACTCAATGCCTTCTGGTTTTTCTCTCCCATCTAGAGAGTAACAGTGCATTGCCAGAAGCATCTGTGTTCTTATACCTCTTGCACTAAAATTGCTTTTCATCTGCTCAAGTGGCTTCTACAGGATTAAAACCTTTTGAAAATGTACAGCTAATATACACATGGATGCAGGCAAACCAATTTACTGAATTAGAATATAGTTTAGTCTGAATTTCACTATTAGTGTATACAGTAATGGGGGAAAACCCAATAATTAGTACATTGATTTTTACATCACCTTAATTACCAGAATGTGATTACTGCTTTTCAGATACAGAAGTAGGAAGGCCTTTCTAACTAAAAGACAGATTTTTCCAGAACAGGAAGTCACCCACATGCAGGACGATGCCTAATCTGTATCTGGGATATTTTATTTTATTCTACTGTTAGTCCTCCTGAAGGTGGAAGAGACTTTTGTAAGATGTATAATATATACTTAACTCCATATTGCCATAGCAGTCAGTTTAAGAGCATCAAGACTACGTATGTATACATATTCACATATTCAAAATTGATAAAAATCTATAATTTTATATCCACCATATCTGTAGCACTGTAATAAATCAGATTTTTCATTAATACAGGTACTGCAATAAGCACTCAGCCATATCTTGCAAGAGGCAGTGCACCATGTTGGAAGGCTGAGCTGTCACATGGCTCTTCAATTTTTTGTTAGTCAAGCTTATCCCTTAATTTTTCATATTAAAAATTGGTAATGAGGTTCCCTTCTTGCTGAAGAACTGGCAGAAAGAATCCTGTTCCTCCCCTAATGAAGTCCCCAGACAGAACCGACAATTTTCTAAGGAACAAAAGAAAAAATGTTGCTCTAAGCTTCAGAACTGACCCTATTGACTGAAAGCTGTGTCTTACCTTGTTGCAAATTAGTGCACTGAGCAAATTATCTCATGCCAAAAAGACAAGAGAAAAGGCTTAACAGCATTCATGCCCCACTTTTCCCAGCTGGTATTGTCAGCAGTTGTTTTGTGGGAAAACCAAGGAACATCTTAATAAGAGCATACAGCTGGAAATTAGAGACAAAATTGCCATCTTATGGCAGGACTGCCTGGGATCATTTTGAAAAACTGTCTAGCAGAGGTGGTGCTCTCCAGAAAGGGGAGGAAACCATTTTGTAGAGGTGTGGGAAAATGAAAATTGTAAATCTGGGCTTTCTTAGTGTCTGTTCCTTTTAAATTGTCTCTGTTCCCAACCCGTATCAAGAGAGTTAAATGTTCTTACTCTATAAAGTCAGAACTGATTTCAATAATAGAAACTCCTCTCATGAATTAATGGTCAGGTCTGTTTTCATATTTTATTCTTCTGGTTCACATTACCTTTTCATTCCTCCTTTCCTTAGCATCAATAGTGCAGTGCTCCCCCTGCTACCTTGCCTATCTGCAGTACTGCTATTCCTCCTTATATAACATATAACATAATCTGACCTCCCAGCTTTCAAAATTCCATTCTCCCACTCCATTTAATAACTTCATTTCTTTTACTTGTTGCTTTGTTGCTACTCTACCTCTTCAGCTGTATCCTGTTTCCACCTTCCCCTCTCACTCTGAGAATCCACTAATAACACGATGTCTCAGTGTTATGGTCATTTATTTTTATATTGCAATTGTTTGAGACTTTTAGCACAATAAACACTTCAAAAACTGAAGCACAGAAAAAATATTGAGTATGTTAGCCAAAAAGAGTTCTTCAAATGCAACTGGTTGCCATGGGTTAAATAAAAGTGGTCTTGGTTATAGAAGACATCCAAACTAAACCAGTTCCTTTAATTTCTTGAGTTAAATATGTTTAATTATGATTCTCAGATTCACCTTCTAACCATCCCTCTCTGTGTCACATTTACTTGGGGCTTGTTTTTTGCACACATTGTGCAAGCAGAATCAGCTGGGATTTAGGAGCACAACCTGAGCTCAACCTTACTTAGAATCACAGCCTACTTGTGTCATAAAAACTATTCATCTTTTTCCTTGTATTTATTATTAGAGAGCTAAAAGTTTATGCTTTCTCTAAGTATTGACTTCCAGGAGTGAAAACAGGCTTTCTGCTCCCTTCATTGGTTAAAATCAATTTGAAATCAGCATTTTATATTGCAGGACCAAGCCAATCTCATAATATTGCCACAGTATAATAACAAACTGTTGAAAATTTCTAGTGCAATTCCTTCCTTGTAGAAATTAGTAACTAGTATTTTGCATTATAGCATTCCTTAAATTCAATTGCTTGACAGACTTGTTGCATTATTAAACTTTTTGCTCTTGGGGCTTCAACTTCAATTTCTGGTTGTGGGGGTAGAACATCAAGTGGCAATTTTCTCAAGTTCATTCTTGCTGGTAAGGACCAGAGCCCCCTCCCTGATAAAAGTTCATTTGCTTCCAGGAAAGAAGCAAATGATTAGGGTTAATTTCCTCTGGCCTTCATTAGGGAGCAGATAGGAGGTATCAAGAGTTGCTAACTTCCACTATTTAACTTTAGCAATAGAAGGCAAACAGCTTAAAAAGCATGATGATTATTTGTGTCCCTGCTGCATGTGCTGTGTAGAGTTGGGCTGTCAAAGGGGAATGGAAGAGAACTTTAAAAAGTGCTTTTATCCATCTGCAGTGAGGCAGCTGGAAATGAAAGTCTGGGTCAATCAGTGGCAAGATCCCCAACGTGGTGTTAATAAAGGACTTCCAGACCTACTGACAACAGCCAGGAGGCAAATCCACCCGTCCTACACAGAAAACCCAGTGTGTGCTGAGCACAGAGAGACCACCAGGCTTCTGCTAAGAAAAACACCTTACTGCTAGCATTCATAGTATGAAATATACAATTAAAAATATCATGTAATAATATGTAGTATAAAAACCAAATTGTAATGTGCAATATATTAAATATTTGCTCATACATTATACAGATTTTATACAAAACACATTCTTACACCAATTATTGCTAGGGAATAGTCACAGCAGCTGCACAGGCCAGGATATGTCTGGGATGATGTGGTGGTTGGGAGTGCCAGCCCATCTCCCTGCTGTGATAATGATCCATCTCTTCATTTTAGGGATAGGAAGAGACAAGAAAAAGCTGCACTTTCATTAAATACAGTAAATCATTTAAGGAGAGTAAAATTGTTCATCCCAGAATAGTTTCCTTTAAAATATCTGTATGGCTGTGAAGCAAACTGCAAATCCTACCTTATCTTATAAGAAGGAAGCCAACAAGACTGAGAACTGATTTCCAGAGGAAGTTTACCATGCAATGATTCCTTATTCTCTATTCTTTTCATTAGTGGAAAAAAAGAAAAAGCTCAAACTGTACTTTGTCATTTTATCTTTGTTCCTGGAGTAATCCACGTACAAGAAGAGTACTGACTCCGCCACAAAACCAGAGACAAATTCCTAAAAATACGTGTTTTAAGAGCATCCCTCAAGTTGTGACTGTGCGTGGAGAGGTGTTCAGGAGAACAAAACCAGCAGATATTCTGGGTAAAAGAAAAGCAAAGAGATTGCTTTGATCCTTCAACCATAAGCCTCTGAGATGAAGCTTTTTGTTAAAATGAGCAAGTAATTTTCAGCTTTTATGGTAAATATCTATGATCAACTTCAAGATATCCCCAGGTATCTCCCCTCAAGGGCCTGCAGTTACATGATGCTGCAGAGGATGAGATGTACACGCAGCTTTCCTCTGCTCAGTTCCCCTTGCTACTACTTAAAAGATATTTCTACCCTTCACAAACTCACCTGCATTTTTTTTTCCTTATCAAATTCCTGCAGGGTTGTTGTTTTTTTCCCCCCAAAGGTGATAAATTACAGATAATTTTATTATGTAAAGTCTTCCTTTCGCTTATCCCTGACTACTCAGGCTACTCCCCTTCCCCCAGGCATTCCCCAGGATATTTGAGACTTTGCCTCATCAGAGAACCAGGAGCAGGAACACTGAAAACCAGGGGATTCTGAGGAGATAATCCCTAACTCAACCTCTTCACAGACTCATTGGGCAATGAGCACCAGCTCCACAATAAACAATTCCATTGTTATGCTGTCACAGAGAAGAAAGACACCTTTGAACACAAAGCATAGAATACCACTAATTCTATGGGCAGTGGAGAAGAATTGCCCATGCATGTGCAGCAGATATTGCCACCAAACATCACCACACTTCCAAATGAAACTGATACAGACACCCAGAGTCCTTCACCAGCAAGGACTGATGCTTCTTGAAACATCTGTCAGAACAGTGGGAACAGCACTTCTGCCTGTATTGTCCATCTTTTACATGGAAACTACTTCAGTTTCCAAATCTGTCCATTTAATATTTTCCTAAGTGGCAAATTAACTTTAAGAATTTTTAAACAGAGTCCTGATAAATGGAGAACAACCAAAATAAGGAGTGTTCATGTTTAACACAAGCCAAAATGAAGAAATTTGAATTAAAACTTTGGTTTTGAGGAATATAACTTTTCTTGATTATGGGGATGGCCAGATGTGAAATGTTGGGATTTTGGTCTTGATCTGATTTTTACCCTGTGTGTTTTAATTTGAAAGAAACCCATGATGCTATTTCCAATCTGTCTCTTGCTCTTAAACTGACCCTGTCCTCTCACGTGCCACTTCCAGGAGAGCCAGTTTCAATTACACTGATTGGACATAGGCAGGATGAGAAAGGACACATAGAAAATAGTATTTTAATAACTAATGAGCTATAAAAGTGATGAAATTATTAGCTACATCTTTCAAACTTCAAACTTAGAAGCCCCAAGGTTACCCCTGGCCTGGGCAAAGGTGTGACACTCATGCAGTTTAGGAAGAGGAAGGTTTAGGAGTGGGGAAACACACAAATTACTGAGAGAACTTGAGAGTTCACAGATACTGCTCTCTGTGGGTTATATCAGGGAAACTTGTTATTCAAAAGCCATAAAGGAAAATATTCCCTCATCTGAGACCTTCTGCAGAATTTAAATGAAAACTGTTTTTCTTGAACAAATCAAAGAAAATATAAAACCAAGAAGCTTTTTTTTTTTGCGAGAAAACAAAGAAATGAGGAAAAAGCTTCAGCATTGACACGGTTCCCTGTCAAGCTATAGATCTGAAGCAGAAGGGCTCTTACTGGGATGTGTGCCACAGAGGAATTAGAGCATATCTAGACCTTGTGGCATGGTGCATCACTGTTTCCTGCACAATGTCATGGTAAATTTGAAGTTAGAAGCTTCACTAAGATTTTGTAATATTAATTGTGTTGCTGGTTCCAAAGTGAAATAAACAAATATTCAGCTTCTGTAAGGGAGACTCTCCCTGTTTGGAGGTCCTGTGCTGTTATTGCAATTTGCAGTTCATCAATCTGTTCCATAATCTATACAGGACATTTTCTTAAAAATTGCCAGTGACCTATTTTATAAATATAACACACTGTGGGCTGAAGACAGGAAGAAAGGAATAAACACTGGCGGGGGAAGTGAAAAACTAAAGCACAAGAATAAGTAGTCTTTAATAAACACCAGCTGGCAATAAAATCAGGGGTCTGAACAAAGTTCTAGGAGCTTTTCTGTAAGTGATGGAGCTAAGAAAGACAAGTAATTTCAAAACTCAGTTGGCTGCACCACTGCAGACCATAAACTTCATGAGTCATGGTGCCACCCTCACTGAATTGATCCTAAAATCAACTATTTCACTGGAAAAATAACCTTTGCACTTGATGTAACATGAAGCACGTTTCTTCTTGGCTTGAGCATAGTTAGAAATTTATACACATGTTGGTACTGTCTAAACAGCAGAATATTTTGTCCTAGGTGTCAGTTCTTAAAAAAATAAAAAGACCAAAAAAAAAAGAACAATAAAAACAAAGCAAAACAAAAAGAAACTCAACCCCAAACCTCTCCACTCTTGCAACATCTTGCTGAAACCTTGCAGCAAAATTTAAAACCACAGCAGCTGTCATTTACTAGATTCTCCAGCACTCTTCTAAAGCCAGATAAGATGACTACCAAAATCTCTAAGGACAGTATATAAACTGCAGTATAAATGGGAAAATGTGAAACAGAATTCATTAAAATACATCAGTAGCTCTACTACCAGCTTGGAATGGATTGTTTCAGGAGAAAATCCTGTGCACAACTTACTGAAGTGCTGCTGGCAGGCAGCAGAGGCTGAACATGTGCAGGAGTGATAACTGGGGAGACTGCAGAAGGCCTCGTGGCAATTTAAATGCAAAGGCTGCAGACAACCCAGGCTGATTCTCCGCAACCATTTTCACTGTTTTATTTCATTACTTTTCACAGCAAATGACTGAGAACAGAAGGGCAGCTACATTATTATAAAAAGTTTCAGTGCCATTGCTACCTGCTCAAAAATCTGAGCAAGTCAATTCATCACTTAAGTTGTGTCCTTGCAAGGGGGGAAACCTCTGTGGTCATGATGTGCTCTGCCAAGGTTGCTGGTGGTAAGAAAGACCCTCAGGTGAGGGACACAAATATAAAGATGCTGAGGACCTATTTATCTTGGCATACAACAAACCTTTCAGTCTAAATTCTCAGGCAAACTGAGGCAAAATTAAATTATGAGTTATTCAACCAAATGCCATTCAACAAGCTAATGGTAAAACCAGATTTAATACCCTGGAACCCTGAACCATTATCCCATGCCCTTGAAACCTGGGCCTTCAGAACAATATTGGACTCTGGTACTTTTCCTTGACTTATAAATACCTAGACTCTGAGTTTAAATACAGAGGTACTTGCAAAATACATTTGACATTGTATTTTATCCCACTCATTCGAACATGTTAAGACATCCTAGAAATTTGCTTGGAGGAGGGGAGGGGAGCTGACTCTGGGCTGTGCAAATTGTACCCAGTCTATCTGGATTTGCTCATTTTATACCTTGCCAATAAGCAAACAGATAAATAAATCATATCCACAGCTGATCCAAATGGCCACATCTTCAAAAGTCCTTAGGGAAGAGCAGATGAACAAGAGATGTTTTGGAAGTAAACCTATGTTAGCTGAGGTGTACCAACAGAACCTTCAATTAAGCTTAAATTGCACACCATCCTACAAGAGATGCCTCTTGAATAAGGCAAAAATGGGTTTGGATATCCGAGGTAGCTTGTCCAAGTATCCAGACAAGAACACACAATTCGCAACTGCCAACCCTGAGATTTTTAACTAAGGAACATTACCTCTGACAAAATCCAGACCATCTTCTGGATTTTCTTTTCCAACCAGCCAGGAATTATGCCGCATTTTGGGACATCATTCATTGCTGTTGCTTTCCTTAGCCATGCTGGTTTTGCTTGCCTGATCTTTTGATATTTATTCTTTGCATTTTATTTGCTAAGATTCTTCCACTAATTATCTCAAGATATTTTCATCCATCACGGACTCATTAGAGCTGTCACAAGACCAGTCCTCCCATGTACAAGTAGATATTTTTGTAAATTAGACACGCAAATGTCCATGGCCTATTTAATAGTTCCTAATTCTGCGTGCACAGAAGTAATGCAGAGACAGCCAACTAAACCCATCAGTGCTCTGCTCCATGGTGCTTTTCCTGTAACAAAAGCACAAAATATGATAAAGGGCTGAAGTGAAGGCCATAGAGCTGGGCTTTAGCTAATTATGGTTAGGAAAAAAAATACAACTCCATGGCTGCCATTTGTCACAGCCTTAACTCTGCATTGTGGGAGGGGTCACAAAACACCAGCATAACACATATACCATCACACACCATGCTGTCAGTCCTTTCTGGGAAATTCTTCGGGAGATAATACTTCTGAGAATGACACTAATTAGTCACCAATCAACATTAGCAGCTCTGTAACCCTGTTCCCAGAAACAGCATCTTTCTGCAGTGGTTTTTCCAGGAACAGTGATGGTGTGTTCATACACTCAGGCAGAAGATGCAATAGATACTTAAATATACACGAGGCCAACAAGACCCAGGCTCTTAAAAGGTAGAGATTTTGCTAAGGCCTATTCTTTCAAAGCAACACTTATGAGCATGTTTTAGTCAGAGAAAACATTACTATTGATTAAACTGATACAATTTTTATCGAACTGGGCTCCTTTGCACGCCATCTTTTGTGTTGTGTAGCATGTAAAAATCAGGAAACTGACTGATCTGTTTGCTTTGGCACAAAGGAAGCTTTTGCAGCTGATCTGGAGCAACAATCCAAGCCCTTTACCAACATGAACAGACAACTTCCACAGTTTCCTTAAGTGGATTACAGGATTTGGACCCCAAGAGCAGCTTCAAAGGTAAACAGGAAGGAATTGGGAGGCTTAAAAGGCAGCTGAACAGGTTACAGACGTTGATTTTATAGGGAATTAGGTCCCTAACTCGGTTAGGTGCCTTATGAAAATCCAAGCTCCTGCACAGTTAGATGCTCAGGCAGCAGTGAAGCTGGCTCTTGTTTTCAATAATTAAAGCCATTGCATAAATTACCAACCCTTTTATCATTTCAATGGAACTCCAACTCCCTGTACAAACTAAGATGCTACTTCCAAGTCACCACATCTGAATCCACTTTCCTACCCAGATTTCTGCAGCTGTTTTTTCTGCCCCTTAGAATCAGGCTCAAGCAGTGATTGGATGGGGGAGCAGTGCTTAAATAGCAATGAATTTAATTTGACCACTAAAATTAAGGTGAAAGTCACTCTACTGTGCAGCATATTCACGGTCACTTCAAATCAGCTGAAGCATTCCAATTAGCATTTATGTCAGAATATGACATGGATGCTAATGCAAAATGAATCCTTTACAGGTTTGTATGGATTTCCTCACACAGCTACTGTAATAGATTTCCTTGTTAAAGCAGATCTAAGTGCAGCTTTGGGATGAAGAATATACCATGAAATAAACATGTACATTGAAAAAATTAATCTGAATTACAGTGTTAAATACCCCAGACAGATTGAAGGGGAAGGGCTGTTTTTAACCAGTCTGCAAAGGTAAATACTGTTTATACAACTTATTATCCTTTAAAAGTGAAGCAAAAAAACTATTTGATCTACTTTTCTTTTTCAGAAGATACTAGAAGTTCCTTCAGCAAAATGGAGCCAGCCTTTTTTTCCCCCCTCACTAAAATGCTTAAATTTTGGTAAAAATATAAAAATACGTAAATTTTGCTTTAGCCACGATTTTTTTTTACTGATGGAATCAGGAATAAAGCTAATTTTGAATGATAAAATTGGTAATTGACTTGATCAGTGAAAAAGGGCACCTTAAAACCTTTACTTGGTTCCAAGGGTAGATTATATCAGGGATAACTTCAGGAACTCTGTGCCAGAAGAACACCGAAGAATCCACTTGGAATGAAACCTGCAGAATGCATGTGCTAATTTTCATGAAGGCAATGTGAATTTACTCAGTTGAATCTTGGCTTTAGTTTAAGGCTTATTGGAAGATCAAAATATTTTGGGTAATGTGCCTGGCTGGGGTTCAGAAGGCATCCTTTCCACATCATTGCTTCCCTTACTGACCAGGCTCCAACAGAAACCACAGCAACAAAAAGAAAGTGGAAGCAATCAAAGCTATCAGGATTTCACTTCCTAGCCCAATTAAAGATTGTGAAGAATATTTTATTGAACTTCTGTTGTTTTTATTGGCAGTGACCATGAAGAGGCCAAAATGTTCTGGCAGTCATTAGACAATAAAATATTGCCAAAATATTACATCTAGAAGACCCATCAAATGTTGGAGTTAATGTAATGTGTGCTCAATGCTCTTTTTTTTTTTTTTCCCTGCCAGTTGGAGTTTCTGCTGTCTTTTCCCTTTGTGCTTGTTAGGGAGAAAGGAAGGACCAAAATGATTTAAAAACTACTGGCTCAGACAAGTTAAAAGAGGGTTTCTTTGGCACAGGTAGACAGCAATGAGTGCTCATCTTCCAAAATTTTATTCCTGCCTCTTCATGGAGACCTTTAAATAGGGACACAGACCTATGGAATGTCCCTTGGCTCATTTGCTGAGAGCAAACTTGGACCACACTTAGCAAAATAAACCCACAAACAAAGGAAAAGAACCCTCCACAAACTGTAAATATTCTGTCAAAGACACCATGGCACTTGTGCATCAAGAAATCTCACCACAGTTTTACCTTCACAAATGCTCTCAAGTGACCAATCAATGAATATAAACATGGCTTTCACTCAACCTTTTGGCTATTTTGTGGTAGAGGATACAAAATACTGGAAATTATAAAGACATGGAGGATTGTGAGACTCTGTTCTTCTGGTTATTTTATTTTTCTCCCTAGTGATGATCTTTCTGTTTTTCTACTTCCATTCCTCCCATGCTGTAAAAAGAAATATAACATGAGGAAAATCACATATGCCAATTTTCTGATCCTTCAAAAGGGCTTATTCATTGAAATAGTCCTTAAAATGTAAAGTAGTATATGTATTAACTACTAGAAGAATTTTCTAACAAGACTGGAAATGTAAAAAAAAAAAAATCTATTAATATCAAATTCTATTATCTAAGCAAGATGGCTCAAGAACATATATTCAGACATGGCATACACAGCATCAGAAACGAGTAAAATACCAGATAATTACGAAGAAACAGCCTGCAGATTTGATTATAGATATGAAGCCTCTCAAGATTTTTACACTTATTTTAAGCAATGTTGCATTATGTGTCTACACTGTTATTTCCAGAGCTGAAGGAGAATGAACACAATATTTTTTTTAGTACTGCTCTCTGTGAGAATGCTACTTCACGTTTCCAGCTTGAGTTCCACTAAAATGCTAATGAGGAATTGTTATTAGATTTGAGAAGGGGGGGACATCTGCCAGGCAGAAGGCTCATAACAACCTTCAGTGTCTGCTAGACCTGGACCTGCATCAGGATCTGGTTTGAGGCCAGGAACAGCAATTCAGCCAAGCCCAGAGGAGAGGCTTCTGCTTGAAACTTCCCCCACAAAACAGGAAAACCTGGAGAAGGAGCAAGAGCAGTAAGGGGAGGATGCTGGAGCAAAGCTGAGCGGTGACCTGTGCCAGCTCTCTGTGCCTCCACTGGTTGGTGGCAGTTCTTACTCACAGCACACCCACAGTCTTCAGAACACAGCACTGCTGCCTTTTAAAACCAAATATTTGCTTTGATTGGCCTAACCTCCTGCTAGAAATTTGAGCATTTTTTAGAGTGGGAAAGACGATTTCAAAAATTGCATTCCTTACAATGTTTTCCTTCAAGGGAAGGAAAATACAGTAATTTATGTCAGGATCCTGAGATGACAACGACAACTAAGCAAGATTAATAACTGCTACAAACACCTTGCCAAAGAAAGTCATTCAGTTAATGCTACAGAGAATGCCCCTGCCAACCCACCAAAGAAAAGAGCACAATTCAGAGATTGCTTCGTTTACTCAGTGTATTTAGCAAAGGCCCTGGATCAGAAACAGAGACGGCAAAAGTTGGTGTAAATTATAGAGTAGGAAATGGGACAAAGGGAGAGAAAACAGGCATAAATTTCAAAAAAAAAGTAATTTAGAGTCCAACTCCTAAGAATGGCTATGACATGGAATGTGAGACCAGTGATGACCCTCTGGCATTTTGCTGAGAAAATTTTAAACCGATGAAACAGTTCTTATTCGTGCTTCTCTCCACTTGGAAACTGAGATATTTACGTGATTTCTAAGTGCACATTTAGAGATCTGTGAAAGTACTTACCAAAGACTCATATTCCTCAACAGCCACACAATTTATTAGATCAAAATTGCAAACGTGCAAACTGCCCAGCAGAATGCAAATATACAGGGTAGGGGCAAAAGGAAAGGAAAAAAGGGCTAAACTTACACTAATAGCAATATAAACTTCACAGTACTTTTTTTTCCAGTATAGACTCATTTTTTAAGGAAACAGACATGTCACTCTGACAACATAACCACGTGCATTTAACCAAAACTTAATAAAAAAATAAAAGCTATTCAGTGAATAATAATGGGAAAGTATTGCATTTATTTAATCCCTCACACAATGGAGCCAATGTGCCTACCAGTTGGGCTATTCACACACAAATTGTATTTAATGGCTTCCTGTTAATGTGCTGTAGTTATACAATGAAACCCCAGCAATTTTGCAGCTCGATCATCTGCATTCCTTTAATGCCATCAAACTGAGCAGTAACTGAGTCAGGAAAGGACATCTGAGCCTGGAGCTTTAAATTTTGATTATTCCACCACGTCACAAAAAGAGAAGCAAAACCACCTGTAATTCTCTTCTAAAGACGAGGGGGGAGGCAGTAATAGACCTCACATTTTAATAGTTTAGAACTGATAAAATTTCACAGGAATCAATTAGAAAATTGAGATTCATTTCAATACAAACTGGATCTGGTGATGTCTGCAATGGTCTTTTGGCACAAAACTGATTACGTGAAGGGAAAAGACAATAATTCATCAATAAGTTCATAAATTTTCATTCAGAAAACTAGAAAAATGGATGAAGCTGATCCTTAACTCGCACAGATTCAATTTTTTAATTGTATGTTTCACTAACCATAAGCCTTTTAACTAATAAGCAATTCAGAAATCTGTCAGAGGAGAATTTGTAGCTATATTGTATTACAGGAACCATATCAGCTCAGAAACACGTGCAGCATACAGCAGGTAGGTTTGCCTACACTACTTAAAGAAGCAAAGTCTGGACCACATGATACTTCCAGGGGATTTTCAGAGCTCAGTGTTTTATATTGACTACATGGAATGTGCAGCACAGGGCACAATGAACTCTTGGCTCTGTCGTATCACAGAATTTTTGATGTTACACAGAAACAATTATTTTTCTCAGCCTAAAGGTCTATGATGCCAATTTATCTAGCAAAAAAAGCTTCTTCTGTGCCAAAACCATTATAAAAAAAGAAAGCCTCCTGCCAAGTCATGTTCTATCTCCATGTCTACCTCTCTGCAGAGAGGAAACAAATGCCTCCACATCCCAGAGTGGTGTTTACAGCAGAAAACTGTCCTGGTGTCACATCATAGCCTGTGAGAGCTCAAATAAAGAAAATTCAGCTCCCCTAAGTACATCACACATCTCACAGGCAGCACTGCTCCCCTGCATTCCAGGAGATGAAAAGCTGGCTCGGTGCAGATGTGGCTGGTGGAGAACAAAGCTTTAATTAACGAGGCAGAGACGCTCAACTTCAGTAGATTCTAAATGATGTGTTTGATTCTTAAACACCGAACTGACTTGCAAGTTCTTGAGTTCATGCTTGAGTACACCGTGAGGGCCTTTCATGTAATTTAAGATTCAATCAAGCAGCAGAATCTCACTACAGTGCTCTTCAACAGGCAGCCATAGGATGGCTTGGGTTGGTGTTAGGTAAGGGATGAATTGAATTCCTTTTCTTCCAGGGCTCACCAGTGTGTGTGACTGACAGGGCTGTGCATACAGGAGGAAATAAACTCAAGTCATTTTGGTATAACTCCCTGCAGAGCTTGATACAATTCATGCCAGCAGCAATGGTTCCTAACCCGAGTTTCTTCTAGAAGAATGGCTCTCCAGAGAAATTCAACAAATCCATTTTCTGTATATCAGTAAAGTTGTATCTATCCACTTTGTTGGACATTCCCATTCACTTTATCCTCATTTTCTTATTATGTGTGTATTTGCTAATTTATGTCCAATGCTACTCTTAGGCATTATTTATGAATTTTAAAAATAACTTATCACACTTAAAGCCTACTGAATTTCATCTGAATTTAATAACATAACTTAAACATGCCCTAACAGTAACTTTACATTATTGACTTAAGTACTGGTTAAAATTATGTCACATAGGAAAATCAACATGTTTGTAACCTGCTGCACCATCTACTGACCAAAAGATACTACAACAGACTTCAGAAAAATACTACACAAGCCAAAGAAAAAACTTAAAGAGGAACAGGTTTCTATGTGATAGACTGGTTTTCCTAAGGGGCAGTGCTGATGACCCTGATACTTCAGACTTTGTTGCAATGATATTGGAGACAGTACATGTATGTGGGGCATAATTACCTGAAGTTCTATATGGCAACAGATATAGATTTGGGGGTTTTTCTGTTGTTTTAATATTTGACTAAGTTTCAAAATGGCTAACTACCCATAAACACTTTTTAAGGAAATTATTCATTGGATCTTTAAGGTACAGCTGTCACACAACTCAAGCTTTCCACCTTTTGTCATCTTTTCACTGTATGTAGGTCACACATCATAAAAACATTGAGTTTTCCTTGGTGTCACCAAAAGCTATTAAAAGCAGCTGCAAGATGTCTCCTACTTATTTATATATTAAAAACAAAAACCCATGAAAAAAGAAAAGGACTATTAATCCATTGAGCCTGGGGAGTCTCTTGTTCTATTAAGCTTTACAATTATTCATTGTAATTGCCTCACTTTTTTAAAAAAAAAAAAGCATAGAAAAATCAGTCAAGACACTTTTTCACTAGGGAGGAAGATACATACTGCAAGTCCAAACTGTCCATAATGATATTCTGTAACTACAGATGAGCATTTTTCCTTTCTAAATGATTTCTGGAAAGATGCAGCAGCAAATGACACGTTAAAAATATTATTGTCTCTTTACAGAGCAGCAGCATAACTGCAACACAAAGAATACACTTATTTCCAGCTATGTATATACAAGGAAGAGACTAGAAAACTGCAAGGCAAAAGGAGAACTGAAAAAGAAGTAATTATGAAAATGGAAAGAAGAGTTTATGAAGTAAGAGTATAAGCAATAATGTGCATAGCTTGGCTATTCAATTACTAAATGGACTCATTGTACTGTGTACAAGTTTTTCAAGGATAGAAACATGAATGAATTTCATTGACCTTGCCAACGGTAATGGGTTGAAGGAAAGAAAAAAAAAGTTTAATAGTTTATATTCTTCATTTGTAAGCAATCCTAGGCCCTCTAATTCCATTCTACATTCACCAGTCTCGCTGGTGACTTTTCATAAAGATTATCAAATGCCAGAACTAAGCACAATTTTTCTCTTTTAAAACACCACCTTGCAGTACTAGAGGTGGAGTGTTACAACTGCAGGTTTGTTAGCTATTTCAATTAAAATTCAGTGCGCAAAAATTCCACCTAATTTCATTTAGAGTTTCCAATCTTTTACCCAGTTAAATTAAGGCAAAAGAGGGGAGCAATGCAATAAATTACTGAAAAACTACAACAGGAAGGATCTTGTCTAATAACTTTTTGATCCAAACCCAAATTCATAACACTTCCATCAGTAAAGTGCAAAGGAAAAGCTTTTTAAGCACTTGACAAGGGCATGCTCCCTTCCTCGAGCTGATGGAAGCCCATGTGTGTACAGCTGCACACAGAGCTACAGGAGAGGTTAACAAAGCTGAACAAAACAAATCCTGCCCCAAAACCCTTCAGCTAATGCTTAAATGGTGTGAGGATTTGTGAAGGAATTTTGAATGAGTTAGAGACAGGACCTCTGAGTTGCTTTCAATGATGTAATTTATTTTTCTTATCTTCTACATAGGCAAAAAGGGTGAGTTTGGCTCACATCTTTGCTGCATGGATCAGAAGGTCACAAGACCCTTAGTTACAAGACCTTTTAAGGATTTATTAACCAATAAAACACTGCCAATAAGGATATTTATGTTTTTGACCCAATCCTTAAATACTTCTTATGGACTTATGCTACAGTGTAAGCTTTCTTAGCTAATTATGTTATGACACACAAGAGTATTTTAGAGTATTGTACTCTAAAACTCTAAAATTTCTTCTACCAAGCTTAATGTGTCTCTGCTTCAAACTATAAATCTGCATTCTCACTTCTAGCACCTGAGTTTGGAAGCCTTTTCCAAGGTCTCAAATCAAATCCAGTGTTTAATTCTAAGCTTTGGCTCACAGGCCCAAAGTTTTGAGACTCCCCCACATTTCAAAGTCCAACAAAATGGGTTGGTTAACAACCAGATGAGAACAATTCATTTGTTCCACAACACAGAGACCCTACCAAAGCCAGACAGATGTCACCAAATGCAGTTTTTCTCTTTACATGGTATAGATAAAATCCTGTTCTGTACAGTTGAAACAGGGACAAGAGACCACCATTTAAGCCACATAAACCACAGGTAAACTGGGGAACTTAAAGACAAGATAATAAAATTATTGCACTAAAAAAGCTACTGAAAAATGCTACAGGAGTGCCATCAGGAGCTGTTGTGTATCACCATGACACACCCTGAAGAGCATCAGGAGCATAAAGTCAGCCATGAAAGAACTTTCTTATTCAGATTGGAATTTGTGCCAGCCTGCAAACCCAAACCAATCAACATGGCTAGCTGGGTAAGGATTTGCCTTTGTTCAGAGGTATAGGATGTACAGTCCATATGGTGACCTAACCTGAGAGCTCATGGTGCCCAAAATGCTCTTAAAAACCCTAAACAATGCTCCAGTTTAGGCATATTGCTCCTCCTTTCTGCTTGCTTTCCTCTTTTAGGGGCTTTTATATAAACCTAACTATTCAAGCTCAAGTTCCTTTTCTTCTATACCCATTGAAAATTTACAGGATTTCATAGGTCAGGCTTCACTGCAGTCTATGTCCTCAGCATGAAATGCAAAATTCTTCTTTCAAATTGTGACTAAAAAAAAAAAAAAAAAAAAAAAAATCTGATTACATCCAGGACAGGATCCCTAGTTGTGCCAGTTAAGTGAGCATTAAGCAGAAACATCTTAAGGAAAAATCTTTCTTCCTTTTAAAGTTCAGTGGAGTTGCCCTAAATGAAATCTGTACCAAATCTAGTATCAAAGACAACTTCATGATCTGCAAAACAGCTTTTGCTTATTGACCAGCCCACAAAATCTGGCTACACCTAAATTAAATTCATTTATATAATAGTCCTGCTCCCCCTCAAGGCTGATACAGCACTGAAAAAAATATTAAAGGTGCTGGTGTTCACATCAAGCTGCCCCAGAAAAAAATAAAATAAAACCCATCATCTCAGCTGTATAGCTTTATGCCAGATAAACAATTCTTTTAAGTCAAGGATTCCAAATGTTTCCCAGCTCCACTTGAGAGAAAACAGAACCTAATTGGATTCACATCCTCTGGGAACTTGAACAAGAAAGGTACAGTTACTAAACACTAAGTGTTCCATAAATGTAAACTTTTTTCTTTTTCAAGAAAGAGCAGAACACATGAACCATTGACTTTAGGCTGCTTCACTTTATTGATTTTCAAGTAATCAAAATTATAAAACCACCTATGAGCACTTGAAAGAGGACACTGAGCAAGGCTATTTCAATTCAAAACTCAATCATATCTTGCAGGTGAGAAGGGAAGTTTTAATTTCATATTCTGACTTTAGGAATTATTTTCTCTCAATCACACCTTACACTTTCAGAACCAAGATGAAGAAATACAGTTTAAGTCTCAGAGAAGGAAACAGCAGAGCATAACTCCAGGACAAGCCCTAAATTTGTACACTTTCACAAAAATAACCACCTGCACACATCAATATATCAAAGGGTTGGTTGGGCCTCCATTGCTGCAAAAAAGTCCCCAAATGTCAGAACTACAATGAATCATAAGTGCAATGTACCTCAGGTGTACCAGACAAAACAGCATCACAAAGGGTTATATGGCTAAGGCTGTAGGAAAACAAGCTGAGGTTTCCATCCCATGAATTCCAGCCCACGCAACCCAACCCGAATGCTCCACAGCTAGACCACAGGTTTGGAAAACACCCTCCTCTAAACAAACAGACTCCAAGAAAATATTTATTGTTAAATGGAGCCAGAGAAGCAACATCTAAATATGCAAGATGTAGCTGAAAAGAAGGGGAGAAAAAAATTCCTATCTTACACATACTTGAGGCCAATCACAGACAGTTTAAACAGCAGAGACGAAATTTTGGTACAAAAGAAGGATTTAGATTTGCATGTCCTGGAAATCAGCTGGTGTAACCTCCTCAAAAGAGGACAAATCAGGTTATATCTTTAAATTTATACAGTAGGAAAGAAAATCTCTTTCATGGTACAGCTCTAAGAACAGGTTGCTTCCAGCTACTGCTGTCTCCCCTGCTTGAAACCAAGAACAGATTCCATGGGAAGAGTCTGGGAGCTTCTGCTGTGTTTGGGAAGAGAAATGAACCCCTTGGGGACCTATTCTACAGGTTTTCACCCTGGTTCTTTACCCCCTCCATACCAGGCACAAAATAAAAAGAAACATTTGCCTTGATGCTATTTAAGGATTCTGCAAAGCTGCTTTTTGTGATGTTTAGTGATGAAGTAAATGTAGGGAGATTCATACATCACTGACATCAGCCATGGAAAACAAACTGCATTATTTGCTAAACATCAAGTTATAAAGTACCATTTAGTTGTTTCTCTGTGAAAACCAGATTAATAAGCATTATTGTATGAAATATTCATGAATATGCATTACTATACAAACATTTTGCACAACAGCTGTGAGTTGTTTACTAATTCCTGGTTTAAATCATAATGACATTATTTTAAGAGGTGAATATCACTGTAACTATGATTAAAATGAGGCTTAATCAAGTAGCCAATGGAGTAAACAACTGCATTATCACCAATATCACAGGACTTTGAAAGTCACAAAAAATGTCATTAAAGATAGGATTCAAATTTCTATAGAAATAAAAATTTTCCTTTTTTTTTGTGGTGTGACTACCACAACAGGTAGAAACAAAAAAGGGTTTTCAACTGTGTAAAGGAATATTTTTTTCCAGACACGTTTCAATGCAGACTCTGAGAACAGAATGAAATTTACAGCAGGAAGATATGATGGGAGCATGAAAAATGAAGGACTTGTGTTTTCCATCTTGAGATCTTAAATTTAAAAATAAAAGAAACTATGCATTTAATGCAAGGCAGTGGACAACTCTAAATAGCACAGTTGTTTTGTAAAGCAGATCATTATTTTAATTTTGTTGATCCCTGTACTAGAACACAATTGCCTCTGCCAAATGAGATCCACTACCAGAATTGGTGCATACCCTTACATGAAAACAAGACTGTGTTGAATTACAAGTTCAGTGTGATTTTTAAATTCTGTTTTCTCTTCTCTTATTTTTGTTGTTTTGTTTTTTCCCCCACGACTGCTCATTTGCACTTGAACATTTAGGAGATGTAGTACAGGAGCTATTCCTGTACCACTGATTCTGTTTGGAATTCTGCATATTTCTCCTTGATCACTTCAGGACCAATAAAACCTCAGTAACTGCTGCAGGATAGTGCTGAGATGGGACAGTGACATTGCCACACCAGAGAACATCCACAGCCTGGCACAGGAAGATTCAAGCTTTAGGACCTGGTGCTGACAAAGAGCCCTAAGAAGAAGCTACAAAAACCTGAGGTACATCAGTCTTGCAGGACTGAATTCTGGGTCTCACATCCCCAGAATTTTGCACATAATTAAAGGCTAAGATGTATTTGGAAGCTAAGGACTCATATTCCTTAAGATTATGGGATTCTAAACGATGCTGAAGGTAGGGTTAGGATCATTTGCATCTCTGTCTGAAAACTGCAGGAGTCCAGTTCCAGTCCCAGCTGCATTACAGTAATGACATTAAAGCCTTCATTGCTCACTTCAGTAAAAGAATTTCTCAGGTGTTTAGCTATAGAACCTTGCCCAGCACCTGAGTCTGTCTGCATGGCAAACTCAAGCAAGACCCCAATCCTAAACTTTCTTAGGGACAGCCCTTGCACAAACACTCAATAAATACCATGTTTTTGCACAGGGATACCTAAGACAAGTTGGTTTTTGTTTTCCAGCCAGAGAAACATCAAAAGAAAACAAGTAAACTACCTTTTTCTCTAAATAAATTTGGAGAATAACTAACAGCAATTTATCTCCTGCTAAAATGGGAGCTCTGTAGTCATTATCATTGCCTCCCTTTTCCCTAGATTTTATCTCTCACCATATCAGAGCAAAGCTGGCTGTATATGAATGTACACACACAATTCTGTATATCTTCCACTGTACTTCTGAATGGGTTGTGAGCCTCTACTTTACACTGGAGGAATGGGGATATTATTGGAGGCAAAAAGATCTGAACTTCCCAAAACATTGGCTCTTCAGAACCACCTTTCCTCAGGAGCTGCATTTTTAATTTTAGGTGGTAGGTATTTCCTATTTCTATTTTGTCACTCATTACTTTTTTTAATCTGTTGCAAAACACAGAGTTTTTCACATCCATAAATTTGGGGTTTTTTAACTTCCATTATTAACATACCAGTATTTTGCCAGCTGCTACAGGAATATTCATTTAACACACATATTAGGGAAAGTGATTAATATAATGCAATAAAGGGCATGAAATTAATCTTTTATGGAATATTAATGACGAGCATACATAAACTTTGATCTTCTGCCATGAAGCATTCTGCAGGAGTCGATTTGATTTTTTTTGTTATCACAAACAATGTGTTTACACGTCACACCTATTTTAGGCAGGAAACTTCCAACAAATCTTTCATTTAACACACATCTGTAATCATGCACAGCAATCCTATACGTACCAGATGATTTTTATCAACTCTAATTATTCATTGATAACACATCTGATTGTGTGCCCCAAGGCAACATTATAAATTCTAAGTTGTTTTTTCACAGTTGTAATTACCATATGTTCCCATTAATCTGATTCTATTAGCTCAATCTTTGCCTACCGATCTTGGTGTCAATCAATTGTTCTTCCAGCTCGTGCATCAAAGCAGTAAGAATGGATTTTGGAAGCTGGAAATGTAATTTTTTTGGTTCAGAGGAATTGTTCCAACAATCTGAGTCGCAAAACCTGATTTTTAAACAAAAGTGACAATACATCCCTGTGTTTCCAAAGGGGCTGTAATTTATTCATCTGTACAACATCCAGCATTTGTGTGTACATTCCTTAAAAAAAGAACCAAAAAAACAGTAAGGACACAGACACCTATTAAAAATTTTGGTAAAACCCAGAATCTTCTTTTAGATTTTGGGGATGTCAGGAAGGGTAAAGGAGGAGCTGCTCTGGAGCAGCTGCACACTTCATGGTGTTCCTTAGCAACAACTTCCCAGGCAAAGTTTGCAGGGAGCTGGAAATAGGATTGTGGCAGTACTTTTTATTTTGGGAATTCAGTTCCTTATTCCTAACTAAAATGACCCTCAATCTCCTCTGTCTATGAATAGCATATTTAATATAGAATCTATGCACCAAAGATAAATTTATAGTTAATAAACATGTGCTAAATGGTTGGGTAAGATAATCCCAGCAAAAGTGAACAAATTCTGTACTCAGGATTTGAAGCAATTTAAACAACACTGACTGTCATTAAAAAGCAATTTTTAACTTAGTTGGAAAATGCCTAGGAATACTTTTTGCTAAAATAAGCTAAAATTTTTTGACATCACCTTTGTTTACTGTAATCACTTAAAAAATTTTAAAAACCCTTTTAGTTTTTGTCTCTTTTGTAATAACTTTAGTTTAAAGTTAGACTCTGTAGTTTAGTCTACAGAGCCTAAATTACTGGCCATAAAACAGATCCTACGTGTAACACTTTAAATTATTACATTACTGTGAATCTACTGCATTTAAGAAATCAAACACTTTAAAAACGAACCCCCTAAATGCATCTGCTGTGATCCAGAGATGACAAACTTACATACTGCCAAAGCACAGTTGATATAGAACAAGATAATGTGAATTAATGCTAAAAATAAAAATCAACAGACAAAATAGTGTCACTATTGGTTCATTTCATCATTTAACTCAAGGAAAATATTTCTCATTGGAACATTACCTTATCTTGATAATATTAATTAGAAATTTTCTGGAATGATCTGTGTTCAGTGAAAGGACATTAATGAGATGATTGTGAAGGAAGACACAGAAACTGGATTGCAAAAGTTTTGGTGAATACCTTAGCTCTTGGTATCTTTCTGGATCATGACCAGAGCCATCAGCACTCCTACTTCTCCTAACTAAGAAAGAGATGCCCTTGGAGCCTGCGTGGCCTGGGGGGATTTCTGAAGCCTCTGGAGCAGCTGAAGGGCTGCTCCAGCCTGGTAAATCCCCTGAATAATGCCCCTGGTAAATCCCCTGAATAATGCCAGCAGGACGAGTGGCTGATGCAGCTGCACACCTTCCTTTGGGGCAGCAGCACAGCACAGCTGCTCCTTTGGGCAGTGCCACAGGAGGCAGCTCAGAGCATCTCCTCATCTCCTGCAGCCATCCAAGTGCCTCTGGGTTTGGTATTTCCAAGTATATTTAAGTGTTTCCTTTCCAAGTGACTATAAACTGAGCAGAAACTCAGTGCCTTCCTGCCAGCAAACAGCAATTTTGGATTAGGTCAAAAACTGCTTCATGTTTTGAGAGCAACAGAATCTTTCCAAAGCTATGAGTTCATCCAAAGATGATAAATAAAAAAAAAAGAAGATTGAGGATACAGCTCTAAGGAGGTGCAGATGCCACTCAAATGGTCTTCATTAATCTTAAATCTTAAATTAGCCCAGTTAATTCTCACACTCTTTTGGTAATTTCATAAATGGAGACACAAACCTTGCCAAACTTACTTATATGATCACCAACCGCAAAATAACAAATATTAAAAATCAAGACTCCTAATACTATTTATTAAAAACCAAAATGCATCTCAAATGATTAGAAATATAATTTCCATGCTAAAGTGTGAACATTAGTAACCATTATTTCTATTTCTACATTAGCAAACACCCTTCTTTGCATTCCTGACTTCAGCACAGACCATAAGTACATTTATAATTACAGCTTCTATTCATGCAAATGACAGTTATGCCTCAGCATTTATCAGTGGAAACACTAGAGAATTCTAAGTGGAGCATGACACATCCAAGATCATTAAAAAAACTCTCTATCAACAATTGACATACAGTAACACATTGAACAGAGTTAAATGCTTGTCTTTGGAGATTTTGGCACTAGCTAAAAGTGATTGATAATGCCAGAATTCATGATGGATTGGTCTGTGGTTTGCTGTCACCTGTTTATCTGAGATGCATTACTGGAAATAATCTCTCAGTATAAACCCAAGCTTAATTAGAAACTCAATGCAAGCAAGCCATTTGCCAGAGCCAAAACAAAACTGGGAAAATTTGGGGTTTTTTTTCAAAAAAATCCTGCTTGATTGCCTTGTACAGAGATAAACACTTGCATGTCAGACTGTGCAGGTTGTCTGTTAACCCAACAGACATTTTTCCACACAAACATTAACACAGAAAAAACACATAGTCACTGCCCTTAAAACTGTAGTTTAAGCCAGGGGAAAACATGTCAAAAGCCTGAGATAAAAAAACAAACATCAAAGTTCACATGGGGCTATCACTGTGTTTCAGACAGCAAGAGCCTTCTTGCATGGTGTGTGTGCTTGCCTCTGAGAGGTTCAACCTAAAAAAATTCTTTAAATTATTCCCATAAAATAATTCACACCAGGCATTCAAAGGTTTAAAGCTGCAGCACAGCCTGTTTGGGACAGTGTGCCAGAGGTTGAAAACTCTGTCAGAGTTCTGTCTGATCCCCTCAGGGGGAGCATATCTTTATCTACAGCACACGTGTGAAGTTGGCAGGAGGTTTGGGCAGCCGCAGCAGCAGGGCACAGGCATCCTCAGAGGAGCAGAGATGTACCTGCTACCCCACCCAGGCAGAAGTGCTGGGCTTTAATTGTTGTTTCTACAGCAGCTGCTACTGTAAATTAAACAACAAAGTGATTAAACAGCAATGAACTTTTAAAAAACAATAATGACTTCATGAAGTCCATTGCTTGTTGTCATCTGTTCTTGCCCTGGTTCCCCTCCTGCCAGGCTGAGCCCCTCCAGGGGCTCTTTGGAGGTGTCCCTGCCCAGCTCCTCAGCCACTTTCATGGTTATAATTGGGTAATGTCATATACAAACGAAATTCTCTTACCAAGATCTTGAATTCTTCTTGAAACCTCTTTCTGAGAATTCACAAGGACATGTGGGTTAGGGCACACACACCTGAACCCTTAACAGAGCTCCCTTAGGTGGCAATTCAGTGATGATGATGCAGCACAAATTGGCCAAATAATTCATAAATTGCAAAATTCTTTTCCCACAACTTTACATGAAACTTCAGTTGTTCCATCATTAGTCCCATCACCTATAAATAATATACAAGTATGTCTAAAAGTGCTGCACACATCTCCAGTGATATTCAAATATGTCCTGGCACACCTGCTGTCTTAGACCTGAGGTTCCTTGTGACAGTGGAGTCTTGATGCATATATGAGGCATTACGCAAAATAATTGGAAATTTTGATTTAACCTACTTCTCTTTTTCCATTTAAATTCCTTAAGCAATGCTGTGCCCTCCAAAACAGAAGTATTGTTTCTTTCTTTAACAACTTTCTTGAAAATTTCATGTTTAAGGGGCTTCCTAAGCGGGATGAGGGAGGCTTATAGCTTTTTTTTTTTCACCCCAGAAACTATAAAAGAGATGATTAGGAATTCCAAAATCCTCTAACAAAAATACGTAAACATAGCGTTATACAAAAGGCCTAATAGCATCTCTGTGGAGTAAACAAAGTTAACCTGGGTCTTCCACATGATACTGCAGAAAAAGCAGAGTATATAAATATCTTAGAAGCAAACACACTCATGGTAGTTTCTAACATGCAGATAGAGACTAGCTCAGCTGAGCAGATCACCTACCCTGAAACAGAAAAAGAAAACTTGTAATTAATTTGGTCTGCACCTATCACTCTAAAAGGCCTAATTGCAACATTAAAAAGACTCAATAGTTTTTCTAAAAAAATTAAAGTTTGTAACATTGTAATTTATAAACATGGTAGAAAATTTTAATCTTTTACTTGTTCAATAGTACAATAAATACATTGAAATGAAATCCTGAAATATATGTATTAGATTTAATCTGCATATTTTTTGAGAATGATATTTAGAAAAACATGTTACCCCTCTTTATTAGCATCGTCATCATCTAGAGCCATGTTTATAGGCTTGCAATAGCTTTTTACAATGTTCTGATTTTAGAGTTGCTTTCAATTGTTCCTCCCATTAAAATGAGAGTTAAAAATATTAATTTACGCAATCTGAGCCGTGGAATGACTTCAACCAGACTAATTAGCATAACCTTCTCAGATGTCATCCATATTCATTGTGCAGACTGGGGCAATGCTTAATGGCAGAACTAGAACTGATGGAGCCTTAAGCTGTGTCAGTGCTCCACTTCACAAACCTGTGAGCTCAGCAAATCCTCCCATTGCCACCTACAGCAAGCTCTGTGTATAATGTGCTGTAAACTTCATTAAAGCCATCCCAGGATTTGTGCAGTTAGTCACAGCAAAGAGACTAAGGAAAGGAAGAATACCAGGGGGCATCCCCTCTCCTCAGTGGGATCCTCTGGGCTGCTGCAACTGGGGTGGCTGTGTCCTCCAGGAGCTGGTGGATGTGGCCAGCAAGGACAGCTCTGAACCTCTGCTCACACAGGATATGCTACAGCAATCACCCAGAGGCAGCAGAGTCAAAAGGTCCAGATCCCCACGACCTGCTCAAAATTTATAGTGCCACCACCTGAAGCAGCTTCCTGGGCTGACACTCCTAATGGCATGGCTGCGTGGTATCCAAGCCCTGCTGGGCATTGGGAGGCTTGGTAGTTGCCAAAATAACAGTGGTTCCTTTTGGAAAATTAGCTTTCATGAACATTGCCATCCAGCCCTGGGACCAGCAAAGAGGGGGCCATTCAGATCTGCTACAGACAAGTAGAGCTGTGGGAAAACAAATCATACAATCACAGAATGGCCTGGATTGGAAGAGACATTAAAGATTGTATATTTCCCAATCCTTGCCATGGACAGGGACACCTCTTACTAGACCAGGTAGCTCCAACTTGTCCTTGAACACTTCAGGGATGAGCCATCCACATCATCTCCGGGCAACCTGTGCCAGTGCCTCACCACTGTCATGGGGAAGATATTTTTCCTAATATCTGATCCAAACTTGCCCCTTTCAGTTTGAATCCACTCCCCCTTGCTCTGTCACTCAATTATCCTGTAAAGAGCCCCTCTGCAATTGGGAAGAAGATATCATATTCCTGTCCTAAGGTACATCTTCCTGAGGGGTGCTAGGCAACAATGTGAGTTCCCATGTGAAATACTGTATCCTCATTAAAACATAAACCAGGAGTTAAGAGTTTCACTTTCCTTATCATTAATGTCATACAAATATTCTGATGAGGAAATCCTACACGGCTGCAATCCTATTCCTCATGCCTTTGGCTTTCAGGACACTACACTGGAAAGAAATTTCTGATGTTACTACTTAGGATGAGAGTTTTTCTCTGAGCAGCCTCTCCTACTCTTCTCTCCATCCAGCCTTGGGCAGACCTTTGTGACCAGGATCCACTGGCTCCAAACATTATACAGAATTTACACCCTTAAAAATTACAGCCACACTGCTTCTCCATGGCAGTGCCTCAGAGTCAGCTTCCCCAAACACCAACTTTGCATCAAGCTCAAGAAAATACAGCCTGGTTTCGTTCATGTTTACAGGGTCATTCAAAGTGAGAATATCCTTATACAAACAATCCAAGTATGTGGCAAGTGGTCACCAAAATAAAAGGTTTACTCTTATCTACAGCAAAAGTTTTACTCTTTTATCTACTCTCTTATTTATTTTAATCCTTTCCCATACCAAAGGGGAAAAATTCCTATTAAAAATGTTAACCTGCCCTTTTATACACATAGTCCCAACACCATTACAGAAACCAACCATTTATCCAGGAGCCCTCCAGCCCTAATCCTGCTTCTATACCTTTCTATACATTAATGCTACAAAATGTGAATACAATTAACAAGCAAAAAACCTTTTTACTGGACAGAGATGCCTGTGGCTCTCAGGACAAGTGGCACAAATAGCAGCCTTCCTCTTGGTGAATTTTAATTGGAATTTTAATAAAGGCTTTACCACACTGGAGAAAACTGCCGTTAGCACAGCTCTGGCTCTTTTAATCAAATTCTTTGGTGATTGTTCCTGGGACTGAATGGAATTCAGAAAGTTATTTTAGCAACATTTATATTTTTCACTGATTTATAATTAAAACTTTTATTCAAGTAAAAAGATCACAAGAGTAGCATCCTTGCATATACTGTTTTGGAGGGCTCAGGCTAGGGGGTCAGATCAAGTTTTTGTCATATTTCCATTCCAGCACACAGATACACTAAAAACCAGATTTCCCAGACAAGTACCAAAGAGCCTCATTCTGAACCATTCTTAACACACATTTTGCTCTTTACGTGGAGCTATAAATTCCTACAGAACTTCAGTGCATTTATATCTTTCCATAAAAATTTGTCCCTTATCATAGAAATGGTTCTATGATAACAATAGGTTACAGAAAATTCAAATAACTAAACCTCACTCTTCTTTGAAAGCCTCCACAGTCTACCAATTTTTATTTTCAAAAAAGACATGCCACTACATGAGTGGCCACTACACTTATATTTTAAAGTCAATACTTTGTATTTCCTGTCTCAACCTGAACCCAAGAGGCAGAGAAAAGAAAATATTAGCTGCTTAGTTATAGATTTCAGCATTTGAATACAGACTTTTTTTTTTTACATCCTGTGAATCAAACTAGAGACACCAAATGATTTCATTGAAGGCTTTTGCTGAAAAGATTTTTGAAAATTGCAGTTAGATTATGCAAATATGTTTGTCATTGGTTTGTATTCACCAAGCACTTGGGTCAAACAGCATTTCATCTCTCTGCAAATTTAAACCCCCAGCAAATGGGTGGCTAATATGCTTCAACAGGAAGAGATGGAATTTGTTAAATCCTGTTCTTCACTGGCACAGAGAATCAGGTAATTGATGCAGTAATGCAAAATGTTATTAATGCCATCACCTCTCCTATCTGTAAACCTGCCATGCAGGCTTTCAAATCCACTGTGGCAGTTTCTGTGACTGCCACCACCTACTCTCGTTGCCCTGCTTCAGAAACTCCCTTACAAAATTTTCTGACACTTATTTCAATGAAGACAAACCTGTGAATTTTGCAATACACCAGTCAAAGGTTTTCAAAACTAAGGCAGATGGAAACTGAACTCCAAGTTGTATATCCCGTGTCCATTAGTTACTTAAAATTATAACTCACTGTAAGTTATTATTTTTGCATCTCAAATTTCTATTGTCAAATTAAGATATATAGCTTACAAGTCCAAGCTAACTGCTCAATTGTTCCTCAAAACAATTTTTCCTTAAAGAAAGGTAAGTATTTAAAGGCTTTGCATTAGGCAAATATTTCTTAACCAGCCTCACTTCGCTAGCAAAATATTTTGAAACAGTTGCTTTTAAAAGAGAAAGAAAAGTTGAACAGCCATTTTCTGTTCCTGATCATCTGGATCCAGTGTTGAAGGCTGCATGAGATGGGCACAGCTCAGCAGGGCGGGATGCCCTGCAGCAGGAGGGTGGGCACGGCTGTGGGGCAGCAGCCACTGGCTGGGCTCCCACTGACCCTGCAGGGATTTTCCTTCCCTGCTCTGTAAGGAGGGATGGAGCACCAGATGTGCTGGGTGGTTTAAAGGAGGTGCTGAGCAGCTCGTGGGAGGGAAGCAGGTCCAGAGGAACGTTGTGTGTTTGATTTTCAGGAGGGTGATTGTAAAACTGGTCCCAGCTTTGCTGCCCACAGAGCACTCAAATGTGTCCCAGCTTTATCACTCCACCATCTTTGCAGCAAGGGAGGTTAAAAATAACACAACAAACCAAAATATCATGCACAGAAAGACTTGATTTATAAAGCCTATGTTCAGAGCCAGTAAGAAAACTTCAGGACGTTGTGACTTGTATAGGTGCTTGAACTGTCTCAAACTCCAGAATAATAAATTAATAACTAACTGCCTTCCATTCTCCTTTATTTTTTCTTTGTACAAGACAAGTGGACACTTAAACCAGCAACTTCTCTGGCAGATTGTGTTAACTTTGTGATTGCAAGTGCTACACTTTCAAGATTTAGCCACTTTAGCTTGACAATTTGAGCATCTGCTGGTCTTATTTTTACTGATTTCCAGTCCCTTCTCAGAGGTCCACATCCATCCTCCCTATGAAGTGGAAATAATACAAATAAGAGGTGTCTGACTTGCCCAGCATTTCTTTGGTAGATGCTCAATCAGAAGTGATTTAGTTCTTCCCTACATTCTGAAAACGAAATAATCTTCCCTAAGAACTAAATGGCACATTGAGAGCAATGAAAGAGTAAAGGCTAGAAAGAAAAATCCCCAGAATAAATATCTTATTAACTACTTTAAATAATACTTTATATGTGGTTTGAATCTTTGAATATTTCTCACCCTTAACAATTCACAAAGTTGTCCTTCCATTTTTTAAAAATCCATTATTTATGGATAAAAAGACAAGGAGGAATCACATTGCTTCATTTGATCCTTGCTCTTGAGTAAATGCCTTTTTTATTTTCAAGGAAAGGCTGTTTGATTTGGCAATATTAATATTTTAACACCAACTTCGTGCATCTGAGCAGTTGTTGATTATCACATATACTGAGTTCTGTAGATGAAAATTCTGTAAGCACTGGTGTTCAAAATGAAGAATGAGCAACAGAAGCAGTTTTCAAGATCATTAAAGATGCATGCATTGTTATTATGGGAAACATTTTAATTAAATGCTGTTAAATAACTTCATTTTCCCCCCTTAGTTTGCTAAGTGCATCACATCCCTCAGACCTTGTTTCACTGGCCCTGGTGGTAGCAGAGGCTTTGCTGCTGTAACATTAACTCTGGGGTTCCCCTTCTCATCTTCAGCCCTGACATTCACTTAACCAGCCTGGGGGCTGAAAAGGAGCTGAGAATACCCATTTCAGACAGGCCACAGGCTAAGCCCTGAGCACATTTAACATTTCCTGATGATCTCTGTGACCTTTTCCAGTTCCCAGTTATGTGAGCAGAAGGCAGGAGATGGCTTGCAGTCACGAACAGATCCTGCAGCCCTGCCCCTGCAGCACACACAGCCTGGGGTCGTGCATTCACACGTCCTTGTAACATCAGAACAACAACCAGAATCTGCTGGTTGCATCAAGAACCCACCTAACCTGAGGGGCAGAATATAAAACCTTAAGTGTTTTCACCATACTCCACCAATAACTGGAAATGATAATTTACTTTCCTCTCTTTTGATACATTTAAAAAAAACCCCAAACTTAATAAAACACCAACTACATGCCACAAGGAAGTCTCAAAACTAATACTGCAGGACTAACACCTCTAATCAACCCTGAGCTAAGAGACAAGGCACTCTGCTGATCACTGACAACAACAGCTGAGCAGAATGCAGGATGCATGGATGGAGCTCACCAATGCCTGTGTTACACACACGAACCACCTCCCTGAGACACAAGCTTCAAACAGAACCAGAATCTCCACTGCAGAGAAATTCTGGCCAAGAGATGATGGGAAAACAAAACAAAATAACCCTCAAGCTACTGCACCCCATTCTGTTTCATCTCCATCCATGAAACGCTACCAAACCATTTGGAAGGTGTTCAAATATGGTTTGGAATAGCAAAAAGCACAGCTTAATTTCAAAGCTAATATTGACCATTATCTTCCATAGGTCAGCACATTAAATGCTTTCACAGTTTGAAAAAGCAGAACGTAGTTTCTTTCATTTTTTTTTTTCTTTATTTTTTGACAAAATCAAGAAATATCCATCCCACAACACTACCACCTCCATTTACTTTCTCACATGGGATTCTGGATCAGCCTGTGAAGTAAGAAAGGGAAAAAACACTTTGTGGAGAAAAGAACAGAAGGCAGGCAGGATGGGGACTGCAGAGAAAGTTCCTCTGCTGGCAAAAATGCTCCCTTTTCCAGATGGTGGGAGAAGGGAACTGATTATGTTCCTGTGGGAAGAACTGCATAGCCAAATATTTGCCAGGTGCTTCAAGTCTCCTGCTCTGTACAACTGTCCTGCCCTCTACTACTCCCTGTTGTTCAGCACAGAAGCTCCACTTCCAGGACAAATTGACAATTTAGAGATTGGAATGAAACACTCCCACGGAGGCCAAGGCTGGCAGACATTTTTAGGAGCAAGACTAGAGCACACTTAGGTGTGTACGACTCAGAAAGCCAAGCAAATGATCTGAGGGGAGGTTTAGATTAGCACATCTCCTGTCTGACATCCAGGAGTGCTAAAAGGCAGAAAGGAAACTCAAGACAGCACTGGAGAGCCCAGTTTTCGTGGGTGAACATTAAGTTGTCATCAAGTTCTCTATTTTCCCTTAAAAAGTTGAACTACATATAGCAATAGAGGGAAAAGGGCTCCTCATTAGAGGTTTGCTGGATTGGGGGCATAAAGAACCACTCCAAGACTCCTGCACTAGAACCACTTGAAAAATGACAAGTGCATTAACAGAGCTGCAGTGTGAAACTTCAAAACCATCCCTTTAATCACATGCCACTCAAGATCATAGAAAAATCCTAATAAACATCAGGCTGACCACTTTGGAGTGCCCACTACTGCTCTGAAGCATTTACACTGCTGAGATGCAGCAAAAACAAACTGCTTTTAGTAGAGTGTTTCTGGTGAACAGAGGAACACTACAAATACAGTCAAATCCAATCTTTCCCTGCCTAAAAAAAATGAAACATCTCCACCAAGTTCAGACAGGGGAGCTTGTGTAAGCAGGTATGAAATTTTCCATGATTAAAGAAATACTCCTCAATGATAGCTACGTGAATTTCAACTTCTTTATTTCATAGGCCTGAGAAAAATAAAGAGGTTAGTGCCAACATATGATCCTAGCAGTTTTTCTACAGTACAAAGGCAAAAA
>VWZV01003266.1:1018827-1029708 GCA_013397155.1 Irena cyanogastra | reverse complement strand
AAAAAAAAAAAAAAAGCCCTGAAATTTGCAGAGCAGCAAATTTTCAAAGATTGAGGGCATGAGAACACACTCAGGACCCATCCCTGCCCTGCTGCTGGAAATCAAAGGCAGGGGATGGGGACAACTCTTCACCACTGAGCAGCACATGGACTGAACTAGCACTCACTACTGATTTGCCAACTTGTGCCTCATTAGCTGCTTTTCTTGTCATTTCATCATAAAAAAAGATTTTTAAAAAGCCCTTTCCTCATTACCAACAATATATGTAGGAAAGTCTCTGTGTGCTGGTAGCTGCATAATGAGTAAATGCTTTTAGTCGCTATTAAATCTGAAATGAAAGTAAAAACCCATTTTTATCCTGACACAAACATGTCTCTTAGACATACCAAGGCTCTCTAAGCTATATGATATAAAAAGAAAAAACTTTGTCTTAATCTGTAATGATATTTCAGAAATTACTTTTACAGTACAGTAATTCTGGAAATGATGAGAAATGAAGACTAGCAGTGACAACTGAGTTTAGAGCTAAGCCAAGGTCCCTCTGGGGAGAGCACAGCTACCACCATAAAAATATTCTCATCCTGAAAGGATCCAGCCTTCTTGAAATAGGTGGTTCTCCTCAGTTTACAATATATTCATTTTAATAGGAAGAGGAAAATTAGATACAGCCCTGAAAGGTCAAAACAGATATGAAGGAAGATAAAAGATCAATCTAGAATGCAGAAAAGGTGCTTATTTGAGGTGTATTAATGCCCTGGCAAGATGGCAAAGACCACATTAGGAGCAACAGGAATACTCAAGGGTGACACAAAAGAAACACATGATGAAAGTCACTGAAAGGTTTATGGAATGCTCAGGATAGCAGAACAAATTTTGGGATACCTCCTCAACATAATCCCAAACATGATCACACTGTTTGCTTAAAGTCCTGGCTCCTGCAGGTGTATAAACCATATATCCATTTATACCAGTGCAATGTGAACTGAATGCAGTCTGAGACTCTGAGAGCCAGGAGACTCACTGGAAAAAAAAAAAAAACCAAAAAAATTTTAAAAAAATCATTTTAGCAAGCTGAGAAAAAAATATTACCTTATTTCTCCTTTCAGGTACTTGAGGGCAATTTCATTCTTTCTCCCTCTCTTTGCACATAAAAAAGAAATACATGAAACAGGCCTAAACTTGTCCTCCTTCCTCAGCAAATTATCCCAGTAACTCCAATGGGAGCAAAGATGATGAAGCATAGCTGAACCTGACTGAAAGTCCAGAAAACATCAACAAAGAATTGAAATGTCTTTATTGAAAGATTCAAAACATACCACAGAGCAAGGGTTCAGCACCACTGTGATTTTCTGATCAATACCCAAAACTCAAGTATAGTTTGAGTGCCACATAGTTAGATTTAAGATTTTACACTCCAAAATCAACTAAGCTTTAATAGCATTTCCATGAGCACAACTTTAGGCAGTCTTTTCTGGATAGTCAACTTTTTCTCTAGATATTCCTAAAATATGCAGAGATAGGAAAAATGCAAAGATTTTAAACTTGTCCTACCATTCTATGGAGCTAATAATTCACCTTTTTCATCACCACAATCCAGGAATTACCACAAGGAAATGGGTGTAATTGATTACAAGGCTTCACTTCAATGAGAGAAAAGGAGAATTTAACATCCTTAAGCATTATTGTTATTCTACTTTTTCTCCCCTTTCTCTAAGAGACAGATAATATCTGTTAATACCTTTTAGCCGAATAATTGGGACTCAAATCCTTATTTTCAAACTAGGGACAACCCTACCTCAGTATAATCCAGTAAGATAATTATTTGAAGAATTCCTGGGTAAGGTACCCACTGCTTTCAAATCCTACTGACAGGAGGCAGAATTTTTGAATTAACCACTCCAATTTATATGGCCTCCAAAGTTCATATTGGAGATGTCCAGCAACCTATTTGAAGCCTACTTGATTTCTTGTGTCAGATGGGTTAATTTTTCCAAGTTCTAACCAAAACCATTATGTTCACATGCAAACCAAAGTATTTTCCCACAGAAAGACACTGTAATCTCAGATCTAAAGAGACTCCACAGCAGGAAATGTGCCTTTATTTGTCTTTGATTTGGTGGGTTGTGCCAGTCTTTGTTGCAGATGAAGCATTGTCATGTGTTAATTTGATGTAAAGGTGTGAAAGCTATGTTAGCCAGCTTCCCTAATGAAAACTGTTAGATTTCAGACTGCAATTCACAGGGAGGTTGGGGGAGGACACCAAATGATCTAACCTGTCAGTCACAGACATTTTGAGATGCTTGATACTAATTAAGCCTATCAGCTCTAATGCCAGACTTTTCTAAGACAAAGGGTTCCATCAAATTGATAAGACTCTGCTAAGCAGGGTTTAAAATTAATTCATAATTTCTTTTATGTTTGTCATGTTTTGTGAAAATGAACTGCCATTCAATTTTTCATAAGCTCTGCACAAGCAGAAGAAGCTTAATTTCAGACACTGTGCTGACAGGCCTGGGTAGTTTTATGAACAAATTATGATTACACACAGTGATCAAGCTTCAGATAATTGAAGCAGCAAACCAAACTATCCAGCATGCAAATATTAATGGCTGTCCCCAAAGTCTCATTGAATCTGCATAATATAAGAACTTTTAGCTTCCTGTTGCACTCGGAATATTTTCAGCATAAATAATTAAAAAGAATTAACTAAAGGATCTTCCAGTGAAGAGCATTCCATCTTAGGTTCCTTGCTGTTTGGAGGTGGAACAGAGTGAGCTGCAGCCTGACGTTCAGAGCACATGCCTGGGGAGGGCTATTTCTGCATCCCACTTCTGATTGCAAAAAAGAACATTCTCTGAAGTCAAAACTTTGCCCATCTATTTTTAGGGGTGCTGAATGCACTGTTCTCTAATAAATCAGCAGATCTTTGAGAACACAGTACCTCCAAAAATACCAGAGCGAGGGTTTCTGAAGCTCTAAGGCAGAGCCATGGCATGATAAACTAGAAAAGATGTAGGCCAATAGCATTAACTCTGCCTAAATGCCTAATATCTGACATATGTTTATTTTAGGCTACCTAGGAGTTCTAGAATTAAGGTACATCTCAGTGCAAAATATTGGTGTTATTCAGAATAATCCAAAGGCTATTATGAAGATTTAGCTAACTTCCATATCTTATCTACTGGTGAATATAAAGCTTGTGAATTAACCAATCATAGTGAAAACCAGTAAAGAAACCTGTCTTTAATATTAAAGTTTAAAGCCACAATTTGTTTCAACCTGGCAAAGAAAATGGCGAGACTCCTTGCTTTAGGCTTTGGGGAAAAAAATAGCATTAATATTGTCAGGGCAACAATGAAAATACTTTACTATTATTAGGTGGAAAATTGAAGGTGCAGAAATCCTTCACTTGCTTTGTAATAGCTTGTTTAATAAAGGGGGACCGGAATAATCGTTTTTCAACTTTAATATTATTAGAGAGAAAAAGAAAAATGGTGCCTGTGATCTAATGCTGAAAACCAGTTTCCTGCTGGATGCAAAGAGCTCTGTCTGGGTTGAAAAATCTATTGCTGCAGTAAACAAAAAAAAAAAAAACCAAACCCTTTCACTAACACCTCATTAAGAGAGTCACAAGTGGTTTTCATTGATTAGCTCCTATTATAGCAATAATCCTCAATATGCTGCATGCTGCATACGAGCACTGTTTTGTGTAAACAACTGCCAGTGATTAGTGATCAATGAATAATTTTAGCCAAATGTAATTGGATGAGAACACATTAAGAGCTACTCCATTTCATCCTCCTGATTCTAAAATGAGGAGGAGAGGTGCAGAGAGTTGTCCCACCTTGCTAATTAGTATTTCCTTCTGAACACAAACATTAGATTTCTATTAGGCATTACGTCCGAGCTGCATCCCCGCAAATAAATTTGAAATAAACAAAAATAACTCCTGTACTGCTGGTTTTTTGCCCAGATTTCTAAAGGATTTCTAGTTATTAGTTCTGTATATTTCTCAGAACAATTTCACAGAGAATGGCTGTAAGAGGTACAGTTAATAGTTGCAACAGCTCCAGCTTCCACACTGGTGAATGGCAGCATTAGAAATGAAAAGAGGCTGCAAATGCAGCATCTCCTTGTCAGGTTCTTCCCCCAGAGCCCTCCCACATTGCAGCATCAGACAGTCTCACGTGGGGGCTGACTTCAGGTCAGCATCATTTTTGATTCAGGGTCTGATAGCTCTGGCAGGTGCCTTCCTACAGACACACAAAGTAACTAAAATCAGTGAGAGGCACAAGGTCTTCTCACATCTGGTTTCCAAACAAAACACAACTGGAACAACATGGAGCAAAAGACAAATGTTTTACACTTTTGTGAGAAGCCACAGAGCACTAAGTTCAGTCTTCTTTTAGCCAAAAGAGTTTCCAATCCCTTGTAATGGATGGCTCAACTTTCCAATGGTGTTCTTATTCTCTTGTGGAAATAAAAGTATAACATGACTGTCAGTGGCATACCCTCCCTGACTTTTGTTTATTGCTAGAGATACTTGTCCACATTTTTCCCCATCACCCTCCCATTTTTTAAGGTGACTCACTCTTTGTTCATTTTTTCCTTTTGCCTGAAAGCAAATCACAATGCTGCTGATGCCCACACAGTCACATACAGTGTGTTCTCAAACTAAGGAACATCTACATTTCAGATTCAAGTAAACACACCAGGAATGTCACCAGCAGTTTAACTGTCCTCAAATTAGCTTTAAATGTAAATAAGACTGTTCTTTGATGTTTCTGACTGCTCGGTCTCTGTGATGAATCCATAGGTGTACTTTATTCTTAGCCTCTCTTCCTTCAGGCTCAAAGACTGCATAAATTATTGAGAAAAAAGTCACTGCAAAGTGAAAGAACCAACTTTTCCTTTTTAGAAACACAGGAGCTCAAATCCTATGATACACAAGTCATGAGCTATGAAACTTGATGTAAACCCACTGAAACACCTCCCAAGTTCTGATTTAAATTGAGACTCCAGCAAGTCAGCTGTGGGGATGGCAACAGAGGTGACTGGCACAACAGGGATCTCTAAGAGGGACTGAGTTTGAGAAACCCACATAGCTGGAGCTACAACCACTCCTGCAGCACACCCAGGAGTGCAGAAGCACAGTTAAAACAAAGATAATGGTTATACTTAGGAATTTGCATAAACTGGGTTATGTAACTGCAGTGGGGAAACAACAGAGGGCAAGGGAATGGCTGGCCTTCCCACACGTGGCTGTCACCCTGGGGACCATGAGATGGGCACCCTGCAGGTACTGAGAGAGCAGCTGTCCTTATTTTCTGGGACATTTTTACCACTCCTCTTCACAAAGCCCAGCAACAGTCTCTGTCTTCAAACGTGTGATCTCAGCCTCTTGTGCTACCCTTGGTGACAGAGGATGTGCTGTCACCATCTGAACCAACTCCCAGAATGGATCAGCTCCTTCAGTTTGATTTCAGCTGGCCATTTATGACAAACACCAGTGCAGCATTTCTAGTTTCTCTTCCCAATGGTCAGACCTTGAAGCATTCTGTCACTTTCCTTCCCCTCAAAATTAATCCAGATTTTAACAGTGCTTTCCCACGTGAGGCATAAGTGAAAACTTCAGGTAACATCCATTTCAATATTCCTTGCCAGGATCACACCTCTTCTAAGAAACAACTGACAGCTACAAGGCTGCCAATGTCATCCTGGGGTGTGTGCCTTAATTAACTTACAAGCTCAATCTACACAAACTAACACATTTGTTTGTGAATGCTAAATACTCCTGAAAATTAGAATCCTAAATCAGACACTTTGAAGTTCTCATTGTGAATCATTGTTTTCTGTTACTGTATACATTGTAAATTGCTGCAGATAAAAGCCTTGTCTTTCATTTACAGGTACTTAGTAAACTAAATTCCATTTTATTAGCTACAGCATGTAAAGTTTTCCGAGTGCATTATTAAAAACACCTAATTGTTCTTTCAAACAACGAGTACATATTTCTCTTTCCAATTTAGAGTTAAATTTCTAGAGCACCAAAATATCCTGTTGTGTACAGCAGTTTATAGAGTGTTTTAATTATTTGTGCAAAGCCTTGGAGTAAGTTCTCAAGCTTTAGCTATCTTTCTTAATTTAAGCAAAAGATTATTCACAGGTTAACAACCAGGGTAAGAATGAACTTTGGCAAAAAAAATAGTAACAATTAGGTCAATAACAGTTCAAAAATGCATTTTGTTTTTTGATCACCTACATAACACAGGGTGGTGATGGTAATGCTGAAACAAGACTACCAATTTCAGTGGTAGCTGCACTGGAGGGAGAAGTGTCTCTCTCCAGGCTGTAACATTATTACAGGAATGGCACTACAGAACCAGGCACACACCTCAAGGCTGCAGGAGTGATAGATGCAACACACTAATTCCTGATGGCTAAAGGATGTTATTACACTGTAAAGGTCGTTTGTTCCATCTTGTGATTCATCTTCAGCTGAGAGGGGCAATTTAGAAAGTTTAGTTAGGATGCTATAGCCAACAAGCAAGCTGAAATGGCAGCACTGCAGGTAAGCAGGTCACTGAGGAGGACTTCAAAATTCAGTGATACTCTCAAATGAAAGCTTCAAAAATCAATAGGACTCTCATTTTGAGGGACAGGAAAAGGATGAACTACCTGCATTAATTTATTCTCATAATTACAACATCTGTGATTGTTTCAAAACGATGGCATCAAAACTCCAAAGGGCAGTAGAAACTGACACAGCATAGACTAATAATTAAGGATTCAAAATACTGCATCTGTTATTCTGTCTCAAGTGTTCCCTAAGACCCCCTTTGTATTTTTGGCAAGAGATATATACAGAGAGAGAAAGAGCATTTTGCACAGCCTGCATAATATTTAAAGGAGGAGAAACTTATTGTGACTATTTAGCAACACGAGTTTGCACAGAACACTAAGGGATTGAGAGAGAACAAAAAACTTAGAGAAACTTTACAAAGACTCGAGTTCAGTTCTATTATGTAGATACTGGTGTGGAATAAGAGGGAAAACACATCAATACATAAAGCCTCTTTGTGACCCTGCCAAGGCAGCTGCCATCAGGTCTCAAGGAATATATTTTGATAATCCCTACCAGGAGCAACCCCTGCACGACCTCAGGTCTTCTCCTACCCTTCCATGCTGCTTGTGAGAGCTGCTGGAGGTCTCTGCCTGGGCTGAGCAATAGCAAAACCACCAAGAGCTGTCATCAGGGAAGTGCTGTCTGCCCTCAGTTTGCAGCCCATGCCTTGCTGGGCTTGGGCAGCAAAAAAAAAATCAATGAGATTTAAATAGGGGGTGTTTTTCCCTTTTTTAATAATTGTCTTCTCTGGCAATTATTTTTAAAATAACAGAGCAAAGTCAGTAACAAAAGTTTTGCTGAAATATAGTCCATAATAATTTTTTTATTATTTTTTATTTTTTTCTGTTCAGTGAAGACTAAGAATCACTTTGCCTTGCAACATTTAATTAGACTTACCTAGAGTTTTTAGCCAAGGCAGCATCTTAAATAATTAAAGAGTTACATGGTATGCAAATATATATTATATACTCATAGTTTGTGTCAAAGATGAGCAGTAATTGTTTAATATGTACAAAATCTTATATGTTTGCACTACATGGAAGATGAATACTTCCTCTTCTATCTCCAGACAGCATGACACTGTGTACATCCTTTATCTGAACACAGACTAAACCAGCTCTGAAGGCATCAGAAAAGGATTAAATGCAACACTGCAGCAATGCCAACTCGATGGGATGTCAGGGGAAACACTGACTCCACCTGTTCTTTCAGCAGACAGCTTTTCACTTGAGATAAGCAGGGGAAAATTTCTCAGTTCGAGCACAGAGATGCCATGCATTCGTCCAAAAATATTTTCTTCAAGATTCAGCTCCCTCACTCTATCCTTTCCAAGCAGAGTGAGAGCATCCAGGAGGCTGATTTGGCAGCAGAAGACTCTCAATCCCAATCAGCCCAGGCTTTTCCAGGTGTCTATGTTTACCTGAGGAGCTGCTCTGACACCTATTCTGTGTGCTTCTCAAGAGGCACTGGCTGCAATTTAGGAAAGTCAGCTCTGAGAAAGCTCAGTGTCAAATTGTGTTAAAAACCTGCCCTTTCCATCTCCTTTCAGGTTATTGAACTCAAATGAATAGGGGATTTCTCAGCTGGGAGACATTCTGGAACACAAAATGCAGGAAAAGCACAGGAGGCACCAATAACTCAAGACACAGGGATGCCCAAGACAAGCAGGGAGCAGAATAAGTGTCAGCTCTTGGGGGACAAATAGGAGTATGTTCACCCAGGAACCCAAATTTTGCACAGGTTCTCCAACACACGGAGCCACTGAAAACTGCTGGATGTGAGAAAGAAAAAGTGGAGGGAAAAATCTCCTCATTCTAGGGCACAGGGAAGAAACTTGACTTTCTCAGCTTTTGTTTGAATTTGTCTCATCCTGCAAAGTTCTCCCTATTTCAGAAGTCACTCCTTTCTAAGGAAGCCAATCTCTGGAGATCAGCAGCCCAGCAGTAGCTGACAGTCTCCTTATTTTAAGGAAACTGAGCTAGCACTTACAATTCAAAGCTATGGCTATCTCAGGATGCTGTCAAAACTTCCATAAATGCCATCTGGTTAAGTATGTAGCACACCCTGAGACACAAATACAAAAATTGTACTCTTTCTAGGGGTCTTAATAAAAAAAATAAAATAAAAGTAAGCAAAACTTTGCTGTTTTGAGTGTGGACAACCTTGCTGAAGACCTTCACAATGATCATGTATGATACACAATCACATACACTGTATTCTTGATGTAAAGAAGCAAAAATTCCTGGCATAATAATGCCATGGAAGGACATAAGTGAACACAGGTGCAAGGAGGCAGAAATTCTACAGTATTTCCATCAAAAGCTGATGTGGCTTCACTAACAGTAAGACAAGGTATTTCACTGCCATTAACTCTCCAGTGCTTTTAACATCTTTCAACACCAAGAAGCAAGTCAAACTTCATGCTACTTAACTTTTCTTTTTCCTATCCTGTTTTTGAACATGCCTAAAAGAGCTTCTCAACTACTTTTATTCCATTACCTTAAGTACTTAAGTTTCATTTTCAGCAGAGCTCTGTTTAATGAATATTTATGAGCAAATCCTGCAGTGTTCATTGAAACTGTAGAGCATCCCTTCACAGCAGGCTACAGATTTACATTTTGGGTTTTATTACTAAAGTGTTAGCCACACAAATCGATGTCACTCAGAAAATACGATGACAGTTCTCCCTGCAACCCCTGCCCCTCCAACCAAGTAATGTTATGTATCATCATCTTATTCTTTGGCTCTAGAGAAATATAATTTATATTTTTCATGCGCAATATTTAATTAAAAATACATAATTATAAAACATCCAGCAGCCATAATTTACACACGGCAGCCTCAAGCTGGCAAACCGCTGTGAGCGTCTCCCCGAAGTCACGGGGTTCACTGGTGTGAATAAAATTACTCACTTGCATAAGTGATCAGAAGACAAGATCTTCATCACAGCTGTACACAGCCTGATAAACAGTGTTAACTCCGGGGTTTTTCCTTCTCTAGGCACTGGTTAGAGGCTGCTGAGCTGAACAGTGGTGACGCAGGGCAGGGCAAGTTCTTGGCAGGCCCAGAAATGCCAAACTTTTCTCCTAGCTCACAGTCATCACTTTTAAGTTGCTCCATTGCAACAAACAGCGACAACTAAAATTGTCTGAATCCCTCTCTTTATTAACCTTGCCTCTGCACACAGTAAGCTGATCTAATTTTATTTAAAAGTATACCCACATTCAGAGAACAGAGAGTGCATTTATTCTAAAACAGGGAAGTGACCTGAAATTTCACATAAACCTATGTAGCTAACCAGAAAATAAGAAACAAGTCCTTCTCTATAATCAGCTGCAGTCCCAGATGAACTTAAACAAGATCAATTCAAGCAAATCAGCATAGGAAGTGGGGAAAAGAAAAAAAAAAAAAGACAAAATATCATAAAACCAGACTCTAGTGTTCCCCTATTTCCTTAATGTTATTGTTAAATTGAGTTTATTTCTCTTTTTCTTTAGAGTAGTAAAAGGTGTGAATACAGTAACAAAATTTCTGTGGTGCCTAACCTATATATATATATGCTTCAAACATATATACTTTATGGTGTTTGCTTAGGAGTGTTTGTTTTCTCTGACTAAAACCATCCCTATGGGCTATGAGCAGGTTGCAGCTGCCTGTAATGCAGAATTTCTATGGAAGATGTTAAAAACATTCTTTTGTTTATTTATTTAGACAAGCTTTGCTGTCTTAAGCTATATACATATATACAAACATTTCTGAAGGGTGAGATGCACATTACACCCAGGGTTTCAGTAGGGAAGAAGTAGAATTTCCATTGCATAACCTCCTGGGTAGAAAGTTCACAGAAATGAGAGTAAAGCACGTTCACTTGAAATAAAAAATAACTGGGCATTGTCATTTGCCAGTTCTAGAAATACTGCACATGCAAATGATACAGTATAATCTGACTTTCAAACTGCAATCAATGTTTGATTTGTAAGATCACCACAATAGTTTAACTCTTGCTACTCCAGTATTTTCTATCATATGGGGAAGGCTTTCTTTTTTTCTTAAAGCTGAGAGTGAGAAGTCCTTTATCCAACTTCAGCAGCTGGGACCTGTAGACAACATCATTCCCTTGACAGTGTGTCACAATAGGGCTTCACAAAAACCTGTGCCTTGCAGTTATTCATGGAAGAATTATAAATGCTCATCGTACAGCTCACTGTACAGTTAAAGCCAACTACTCCTAATTGCTCTTGGAATTTCTATTAAAA